>JANKKB010001882.1:0-85672 GCA_026225775.1 Bursera palmeri
AAAAATTAAATCATAATAGCCTAACCCACTAAACAAACTAAAATATTAGGGAAGGATACTACTCACCGAAGCCCTTCAACCAATCCGTGAAGGTAGAAATAGTTGGTAATTAATAATTAAGAGTATAATGGAACGCATTACACACGACAACTGGCCGAAATTAACTTAAGTGGCCAATTCATTTACGCACAAATATAATAAAAGACAGAGCTGGAGCAATGCAAGGCGTGGGTGAATAATTTATTAAAGATAAAAAAAGCTCGACGTCACACCCGTTGTACGAATAGTAATATGGACACTCAAAATTTAAATTGTCATCAAAGGGAAAATAAAAATAAATCTAAAGGGTATTCTGGATATTTCATATTCTCTTTGATTTTCTTCATTTTGGTGTACTTAACCTATCTTATGGGGGTGTTGAATATTTTTTCTGTATTAGTGTGATGTGGCTAGTGGTGAGTGGCGAAGGAAAGAGTGGATTGTAGTATTAATTTTATTATTAGTTGATGAAGACAGCCCAACTTTCATTTTAGCTTTTGCCGATGCTGAATAGCTGCCAACTTCCCGAGCAACACAAAGGCAACATGCAAGGTCTAAGCCCTTGTCCATGCATTACTATTTTTCTAACCATTATAATATATGTCAGTTAATTATATATAAAATAAAGTTTGCCAAAGTCTTGGAATTGGAATGTTATAATTTAATTAGCCAATATTAAATTATCGATTGATAAGCATTTAAAAGAAATTGTGATTTACGTGTAACATTCTTTTTATATTTCTCTTATGGTCTATATTTAACTGTTGGGGTTTCAATTGAGTTGATTTTTGCTGAAAATTTCAAAGCTGACTTGATTCTTGATATACTTTTTTGAATTATAGTTAAACATTTGGGTAATATTACAATGAAAAACGAGCATACAACACCAATAAATTTAGTTATTGAAAATAAATTTGAAAGAATATCGATTATTTTGAACTTTAAGCTGCTCAAAATTAATAATTTATATCCTTAATCATTGATGAAGATATCCTTTTAAGGAGCGGGAGAGAAGATCTTCTAAGTATGCATTGAAAATATATACATGGCCATGGAGAGAAGAATAATACTTGGCAACAGAAGGGTGGATGGGGTCAAATCAGTGTATCGTTGTTCATTGGATGGAACAGAACTAGCTGTCATTCTAGTTTAGGTTGGGTTTTGTTCTTTGTTGATGCAGAAAGGGTGCGCTGTGCATTGAGAAGAAAAAGAGACAACTCGTTGTTGGCGGCAAAACCCTAACAAAAGTTCGTGCGCGTTCGAAGGAGCCGGCGAGAGAGAATTAACCAGAGAATAAAATCAGATTTTGAGGGTTTCAAGCTCAACAATGTTTACTCTTTCTAGATTCTAATCCACTCATAAAGTTTTTCTTATCCTTGCAATGCAAGAGGTCGTGCAATGGCCGGTGCCAGTTCCCAACGAAACACTTCTCTAAACCAAAGACCTTATCGAACTCTCTCTTAACCAGAAAAGAGATAATAATTATAATTTATTTATTTATTAAAAAATTTTCTATCCAACGCGTGGAATTGAAGCGAGAGGAACGCCGGAATCTAAGGGGCCAGAGCCCGGAAGTACATTTATCTCTCCGTGTGTTTTATGGCTTTGTTCAGATAATCTAAGAATTTTAATGGGGTTAGGGGTTATTTTTAAGTAAGACATAACAGCTGGATTCGATTTTTCATAAATATTGAGATTTTAATGAGAGCAGCTAGCTAGATAGCATCTTGGGAGTCTTACTTTGTTTATTTATGGACACCAGTTTACCGGCAAAGTTGACTGTTAACAAATCCAGCTGAAGATTGAACTTTTCAATTAAGATACGAAGAATTTAAGCATGTGCTGTGGTGGAGAAATGCATATGCTATAGTAATTTCGATTTATATAAGTTCATTTTCTTTGAATATATATTATATCGAAGGCTGTAAAATTTTTACAGAAATTGATTCTGGGTAATGTCAGTAGGTGGCTTCTATGTGGTTTCTGGCGCGTTTTGCCCAGATATTTATTCAGTAAACGCCGAGTAATGCTTACAAGGTCATTGGGGATTCTTGCTAGCTAGCAAGCTTACATCATGTGTTGACAAGAGAAATAACTAGCGAAAGAATCAGTCACAACGAAGACTCAATTGTGTCACGTCGAATTTGCTACACCTTAGGCTGGAAATAAGTTTTTGAGTAGATGTAACGTTAATAGATGAGAATAGGTCATTACATAGAAAGAAGACATGACGTACAGTTTTCTACATCAACTAGGGCTTTACAAGTTACAACTCATAGCTCATACCAGAAAGATATATATGAAGTCAGATTTGAATGGTTAAAAGGGATTTGTATATATGCTTGATCTGAGTAAGAAGGATGACAGTTGTTGAGTTTAGTTGTAGGCAAGTAACTTAGTTTCAACTTTCCAATCTTACGTGTGTGATCGATGGTAGATCAGTAAGAGATAAGGGTTGATAAGCAGATATATTAAGCAAAGAAACACTTGGTAGGTTTCTCCCATCTGAGACAGGGAACGAGTTTGGCGGTTACAGTGTCGGATACTTTTTTGTACTTAAACAATGTCAAGACTCGAAGAGCCATCTCCCACGATGTGGCCGTCCTTCTGCCTGTGTTTAATTTTGTTTATTCTGCCAACAGAATTCCATCTCTTTAATTTATTCAAGAACTCTCCTCACGTTCTGACAATTTCAAATATGCATTAATTCACGAATGCCTTCTCTACACATGCAGCATTCTCAATCGCCATTTCGAGACTAATTAATCATAGTTAGTTAACTCTTAATGATTGCCCTTAGACCCCTCTTTGTCATTTTAATCGCACTTTTAGCTATTCTAATCAGATGTTTGAAGGGCATTGAAAGAATTGCTCTATTTTAATTTATCCGTGCATGAACTTGGCCCCTCTGAGTTGTACTTTGCCTGTATTGTCCCCACCTTGGACTCCTGAGGTTAGTTACAAAGAATTAGGACCCCACACCAGGTAATCATTAGCCTTTAATAATTCTATAAACTAATGTAAGTCAAATCCTTACTAACATTCTTTCTGAGGGTTCAGTATATATAAGTCTGAAGATTTTGCTTCTCTTAAGCGCAATCAAAGCTTCAATTAGGAGTACTGCTATAGAAATAGAAGACTATACTACTCTATCTCTCTTCACAGGCTTCTAATTAAGTTGACAAAATTCTAGATGGAGTCTCTTGGAGTTTTTGCTGAAGGAGAATGGGAATCCCTTGGCAAGATGTTCTCCTCTGAAGAGTTTGATTTTACTTCGCAATATCTTGGTCAGTGTACATTTCCTCTCCAGCAGGATGAGGGATTGCATTTTATATCCTCATCTGCTTTTTGCCCCACCCTTGAGGCCAATGAGAGTTTGTTTTATTCTTCAAACACTCTCAGTTCAAATCTGAACAACTTTTCTCAAGATAGTAGTTATGGTAGCAATTATAGTAGTAGTGTCTTCATCCCCACTTCAAGCCACGAAACGGCTTACTTCTTTAGTGATTCTAACCATGTTCCCATGACAAGTGATGTGTCCATGTCCATGGATGACAAGAGAACTGAGTGGCATGCCCCAGCATTTCCAGACATTGTAATGGAAACTGCCACCCTCAATGAGGATGTGACTGGCCAACCACCTGCAGCTAGTGTTGTCCCGGCCAAGGAATTGCTGCTTAAAAGGAAGTTTGATACGCCAGCATCCTCCACAGGAGTAGAAGATAAAATCAATGTTAATTCATCTGAGAACACAAAGAAAAAACCTCGTGTTTCAAGAGATGTAAGTACGATTACTTATATCATTATCATGATTATTCTGAGAAGTTTAATTAAAATAATGGTTTCTTACCAACTTACAAATGTTTTCACAGAAATCTAAGAAGAATGTACAGCCAAAGAAGAACCAGAACCTCACTCTAAAAGCCAATGAAGGAGAAGAGAGCAATGCTGGGTCAGATGGTCAGAGCTCCAGCAGTTACAGCTCAGAGGATGATGGAGGAGCAACATCAGAGTCCAAAACATCTCTAGCTCTCAACTTGAATGGAAAGACAAGAGCCAGTAGAGGGACAGCAACTGATCCCCAGAGCCTCTATGCAAGGGTACTGTGACTATAACTTTTCATACCACATTGGCAACTTAATAAAATAATTTTGTATGCAATTGGTATTGATCAATCTTTAGTTCTATAATTGATCCCTTCCTGTTAAATTTTGCAGAAAAGAAGAGAAAGAATAAACGAGAGATTGAAGATATTGCAGAACCTTGTCCCTAATGGAACAAAGGTCGACATTAGCACAATGCTTGAAGAGGCCGTTAGTTACGTGAAGTTTATGCAGCTCCAAATCAAGGTGAGGGAAAAAAATCAAGATTCTATTCTAGTCGAATCTTGCAACAAAATTTAAAACATAATTTCTAACTTTCTGTAATCTTTTTGTTTTTGTTTGTGTAGCTTTTAAGCTCTGATGATCTATGGATGTACGCTCCAATTGCTTACAACGGGTTCGACATCTGTCTCGACAAGAAGATTTCTCCGCTTCAATGACATGGAACGGAGCTGCTGAATAATGTTATTTTTTTTTTCAAACAAATCAAAAGAGACTGCTACCTAAATTAATATATATAATTTGTAATAAGCCAACCAGAAAGAAATTAGTATATATAATTTTCAATCAAGAATATCCATCCTTTTTTTCTTTCTTTCTAATAATAGCCTATATTTGATCTGTTTCTTGGACGCTTGTCCACCAATTATCTGAATCGGCCCAAACAAGAAATTGATACGTGGCCATTTGTGGAATGGTCTTCTCTAAATTTAAATAATTAATTTAATATTGAATGGCTTGTGCTTAAATTAATTATGAACTTTAACTATCACCACTCAGTGGCCAGATTGTAAAACAACATAAAAGAAAAATAAAATAGATTGGAGAATAATAATGTAGCGCTTGTGGTCGAATGAGTTAATTTGAGACAGCATTTAACATGTATAAACTACTCTTACTGGCAATTATATTTTTCTTCTTCTTCCTTTCTTTTGCTATTATTATTATTATTATTATTTCTAAAGAAAAACTTGTAGTCACGCTTGATGATCACTCATCACCTGGTTTGTACAATCACCGATTCACCATGCGACGTTGTATTCATGCATTAATAAAAATTAGTACAAGGGAGACCGTTCTGTTTGATCGAATCGGACGGTTATTAAGAAGCCACATAGGCATCCTCTAATACTTTCTCCTAACGTAATGTCCCTGGTGGGTCCTCCGTCGTCGTAACTGCGTAGGGATACATGCGTAATTTCATTCAAACCAAAACGCGGTTTGTCTCTCACTGGAGCTCCGAGACACGAGAGAGCCATGGCCTCGTCAGAGCAGCCTCTAAAGAAACGAAAATTGTACGAGCTACCACCAGAACCACCAGAAACCCTAGCAGAGCAAGAAACCTCCGTCGTTCCACCACTTACACCACCGCCGCTCTCTCAAGATGAAATCCAGGCGAGACGGAGAAACAAAGACGACATTCGAAGCGTGTACGAGTATTATAAAAGGCTTAAGGGTTGTCTTGCGCAAAAGGACGCTCGTCACATGCCTGAGCTTGAACAAGCATATTTATCTCTCATCACTGCTTCTCAGGGTAATTAAAGCATGGTTTCTGTTAAATTTTGCTCGCAAATTGGTTAAGTATTTAATAGTGTAGATTTTCGGTTATTCAATTTTAACTTTTTTATTTGTTGGAAAAAAATAAAAATATAATTGAACTTATTTATAGTTAAATGCAACAATTCTATCATGAATCATAACAGTTCCCCAAAAATTAGTTTGGGGTTTAGACGAAAATGGTTAAAAGCCAACAGATGACTTATAATCCCAAATGGCTTTGGAAAGTTCAATTTGTCTTCAAAATTATAGGGTAATAGGATTACGATTGATTTAATTGGATTAGCTACTAAATTTTTGCCCACATACTTCTGAACTAACTTTTGGAAGGAATGGTGAACCACTGTAAGATACTTCAATTTTGTTAGTGTAGCCAACTGCTTATTATTAGAATGAACAGGCACATGAGGCACAAGCTTTCAGATGATATTGTTAACGGCTAATTTGTTGCACTAATGAAGACTCTTACATAATTTCTATAATTTGTGGTTCATGGAGGCGGCAGGATAATTGTGTAAATGAATAGGGACTAGATGGCCTATTTTATTGCTCCTCATTAGTTTGCTAGGATTTTACTGTTTATCATCCTATCAAGCTAATAGGTAGATATAACAGAGCTGTACGCACCATGAGTAATGATAAAATGAGTACAGGCGCGAAGCTTAGTTTGTTTGCAAAAGAGAAATCTGCCTTTACAAAGTTTCATGACCAATCACCTTGCTGCTTTCCTTAGAGGTTACTCATATAACTTGGGAGGTGTCCTGATGTTGTTAGAAAAAGGATAAGATTTATTTTATCTTCAACATGTTTATTGGTGGAGATATCTTATGTTTATAGATGCTGCAAAATTTGCAGGCTGTACAAGTGTGCAGCGTATTGTAGCTGATCTTGTTCCTAGATATGCATCCTATTGTCCAACTGCTCTCGAAGCTGCAGTTAAAGTTGTTGTTAAAATGCATAACCGGAGCTTGTCTGTAATAAATCGAGGAGAGGATGCTGATGGTGTTGCATTTCAGACTGCTAAAGCATGCATTTTTGGTCTAGCTGATATTTGTCACACTGCTTCTTCAGAAGCACCAACATTATCTGTCATCCGAGTAATCTGCTCTGCAGTTTTTGACAATGTACTGGCCTTCTTCATATCCTCCTTTGAGGGAAAGGATATTATTCATACCGTTGACAAAGATATCTTGAAGATGCATTATTCCAATGAGATTTTTCTTGAACTAAAGCAAAAGTTTTCAGATGAAGATGAATCTTCATTGATTAAATTGTTCAAATTTCGTGTACTTAGTCTACTCTGGATTTTCTTTTCTAGCCCTAAGAATTTGCTTGCAGCCTGTTTTGAGCTGCTCAAACCTGCTGCATCAGACAGAGTTCATAAAGGACAATATTTTTTAAGTCAAATAACAAGCAGTCTTGATGATGGTGCTGTGGCTCATCTTTTTGATATAAGAGGTGATCGACCTAAATCTGCTGAAACAAGTACTAAATGCAAGGAGGCTAGTAATGAGGAGCTAGCATCAGGTGGCAATCATGCTTCAATGGATGCATCTCCTGTGCCAAAGAGTTGCTTGTTGGGACTGGTAATACTTGATAATTGCTCTACATCTCAAATAAATGCTGTGCTTTAGTTTTTTTTTTAATAAAAAAATAAATTAATTTTGTTTTATTGTTTTCAATACTGCACTGGGCAGGTTCAACATTTATTACTTTTAGGTATATCTTTTGCATACTTGATATGTCATAAAAAATTGACAAATATAGTTGCAAGGCTTTTATCTTTGTTGAATATTAAATTACTTCCGAACGGAAAATATTAAGGTAATGGAATCTCTATTCTCCGAAAAACATAGTCTTGCTCAGTATTAGTCTTTCTATGGACATGAAACATTTAATGATTATAAAAGCTTGAGGAAATAATATACGTGTTCAATACTTATCATCAGAGGTACCGTTTAACCATTTTCTTTAGAATTCTTTGCAGAATCTAATAATCAGTAGAAACAAAAATATTATACACGTTTAGGTGCATGACTGATTTCATCTGACTTAAAATTTTGTGGTCAATTTGACTTACCGAAAACTTTTATATGTTAGATTGAAGTGAAGACTAACTGGTCCCCTTAAGTTTTCATAGACAGACTTTCCGAAGTTGTGCAATTGAAGATTGAAACTGAACACAAAAATATTTGACAAGTATATATTCTGCAAGTAGAGACCATTTCCTTTGCTCAAGACAATACTCTGTCAGACCGTTTTCCTGCTTTGCTTGGGTGGTTAATTGCTTTATAAGTTGTGCAGTTCTTTGTTATTTTATGATTTATTTATAACAACATTTCGTGTTCGGATCGTGCTTCAATTGTAATTCTGAAGAGATAGAGCTGTAAATACTTTATGAGCTAGTGATGTGCTTTTATTTTGTTAATTAGTTTTAAACACCATTCAAAGCTTGATCTCCCTGGGATTTGCTCTATTTCTGTTGATCTTTCCAGCACAAAACACAAGTTATATCTCATTAAGTTTTGAGGATATTGTAATTTTAATCATGTTGTTCATCTGTCAAGTTAGTAGTATGTTAGTCTGCTTATCCTTTAGTTTCTCCTCAATGATATCTTTTACTTGGACGTATTATATGCAGGTGCTCAGCAACAATCCATCTTTGAGAAGTTGGATGTTTTCAAGGTATAAGAAGTTATGTAACTCATCCTCTTCTGAAGCTGTATCAGAAATTGAGTCTGCTCTAGAAGTTATATTTGAATCATTTCCTGAACTGGCTAAGATGGAAGCTAGTGACATTGATAATCATGAGGATGATTCTGATCCATATGTAAATCAACAATATTTTCTGCCTAGAACCTCTAATCAACATGAAACCTCTGGAGAACTATCCGGAAAAGATGGTAATTCAAGAGTTCATGATGGCTACCGTGATGATAATTTTGCCGACAAATTTTCAGGTCAATATCTGAGGCCTCATGGTTCAGTTGGTTCTCTTGAAACTGATATCCACTCAAATGCAGGTTCTAGTCATGATAGTGGAGGCACACGGTCAATGGACTTTGAGACTGGTGACCATGGAGATTACTCGTGTGGCAGGTCTTCTATGCCCAGGGACTTATCCACTAAGCAAATACTTTCACCTGCCACTAAAACACCATTTGACTTCAGGAGTAATTCATTTGAAGGGAAAAACCATTTTCCTTCCTTGAGATCCTCTGATGGAGTTGCTAACAACGCTTTGGTATCTCCTAATCACCATTCAGCAGTGCCATATACTTCCACATCTCAAATTGTTTGGTATTTTGATGGGGATCCTGCTGCCATGGACATTTTTTCTGCTTCTAGGCAGTTGTGGTTGGGTTCTTTTGGACCTGATGCATCTGAAGCTCATATGAGGTTTCATCTTGAGAGGTTTGGTCCATTAGAGCATTTCTTTTTCTTCCCGATCAAAGGATTTGCCTTGGTTGAGTACAGAAACATAATTGATGCCATAAGGGCTCGGGATTATATTCGTAACCATTTTCCTTGGCGCATAAAGTTCATGGATACAGGATTGGGCACTAGGGGTTCCATAAATGGTGTCGCAGTTGGTTCGAGCCCTCATGTTTATGTTGGAAATGTTCCAAGCCAATGGGCAAGGGATGAGACTCTGCATGAATCAAGTAAAGTTGTTTACAAGGGTCCTTACATGGTCACTGACCTCAGCTGTGAAGGTGCATTTGTAATGGAGTTTGAAACTCCTGAAGAAGCTACCACTGCAATGGTTCATCTCAGACAGCAGCGTAAGGGCAGAAGTAACTACTTGCCACCGTTAAATGCTGGGCCAGCTAATGTTGCGATGTCCCATATGGATGTTGCAAGGTCTGTACCTCCTGCTCCTATCCATGTTGACATGAGAAGCAGTCATCCGGGAAACTTGTCAACTAGTGCTTTTGGATCACCTCACGGTGCCCCTTTCCATGGTGCAAGGTCTTACAATTCTAATCTCTTATTCCATGAACGAAGGATATATGTGTGATTTGGTTCTATTTTGAATTTATGCTCATTTAGCTTGTCTGAATTTGCTTTCTCTTTTGTGTGTTAATAAAATGCTTGAACACTTGGATCAATGCATGGTTTTAGGAACAATTTCATTTTAATTTTTCCTGTTCATTTAATTTTTACTTTCCTTTTGGCAACAAAATGATGGTTTTTGGACAGAAGTCCAATAGTTTGAAGTTGAACTAGCTCATTTAGGGTAATAATAATTACATTTCTTATAACCCAGGAATCCCTTTGTGTGTGTACAGGGTATGATATTCTAGATTGGTCACCACTATCTCTAGCTTATGATGAATTTTTCCCTTTGTTTGAGCAGTCTACCAGGAAAGCACCATGCAGCACCATTCACAGTAAGACCTGAGGGCAGCTCAATGGAGCTTGTATCCCCCAGAGTAATATCTGAGAATCACGGAGCTGCAGTACAAGGTGGACATTCATTTCAGTCAAACTGGTCTGTTGCTGGTCATACAGAGATGCCCGAAGTTGGAGTAAGAAATGACAGTCATGAAAATAACAAAATGCTTAATCCCTCGCAAGGAGGTGATAATCTACTTATTGAACTATTAATGCTTCTCCTTTTCTCCCTTTACTTAGTTTTCTATCTGACTTATTCTATTTTAGATAGAGGAAATGTGGAGGAACAAGAAACCTAATTGAGCTGCATTCTTTTTCAGGGAACATGCCATGCTTACCTATAGCAACACAGGGACCAATTCCACCACCACAACAGATCCAACCATCTTCATTTCTGCGACCTGTTTACCCTTCTTCTAACAGTTCCTGGGATGCAAGAGGTTCAAATCATCATTTGCCTTTAAACCCAATTTCACCCATTGTGCCTAATACATTTCATGGGACAGTTGCAGCTCCTTTCATACCTCCTTCAGTGACTCCACTTGCTCAGATACAAGGAACTTCAATGCAGAATTTTGAACAAATGTTTTCTCATCCTGTTGTACCACCACCTTTATCATCCCTACCTCCCCAACCTGAAGAGCCGCCTCCATTGCCTCCATCTCCGCCGCCTTTGCCTCAGTCACAGCCACCTCTTGTTCCTCCTCCACCTTCCTCTCCCCCTCCACCTCCACCTCCCAGAGAATCAACTGAAGTGGAAAGTTCTGGAAAGACAGTGCAATTCCTGTGGCAGGGAACATTATGCAAAAGTGGTGTTCACTACTGCACAATTTATGCTCAGAGAGAGGAGTCAGATATCTGCAAGTACTCAAATGACTTTTCTGAACCTGCTGAGTGAGAACTTCAGTTTCTTTGTTTCCTTTCTGATCTGGTTGTACTTTCTTCGAACAAAATTTAATTTCTAATCTATATTTGGTACAGATGGCCTGCTAAATTAGATATGACCAAACGAACAGATTTTCGGCATGTGAAATCAACATTTGCTAGTACTCCACCGCATAAGGTGAGTCCACATGCTTTTTCTTACTAGACTCTCTCTTATCTTCAGCATCTAGGTGTAGGTATTGCTTTTAGAAAATGAACTTTCGGTTATTCTTTCACAAAATGAACTTTTATTCTTTGTGGATGGCTTGAAATCTGATATTTGATGAAATGTAATTGGCCAGGCCATTTATATGTCTTTAATCCTCATATTTTTATGATTTTTGACATGCATTGCAGAGGGAGGTATGTCGGCTGATCCCCTCTTCTATGGGCGATGATAAAGGCGTAAGTTTTCACATTTATTTATTTTTAAGATCATGGTTATTTATGCAAATAATTGAAAAGTCACTCCTTCAGGCCTGTGCTCCTCCCTCTTGGGATGGTGTTTAACACATGTTTGATTGTGTTAATCATTCGGCTTTCGTAAAATGATTTTTGTCTTTGGGTAGTCTTAAAGTGAGTTCTAAGGGCACATGTTAAAGCCTAAGAACTTTTATATTCTTATCATAACAAGTATTGAATCATCTAAAAAATTGTACTAATTATTTCACTACAATCAATAATTTTTGTAATAAAAACTGCTTTTTGAGATGATTTAATAAATATTATGATTAGAATATACAAGTTTCTAGGTCTTAATATGTGCCTTTAGGACACACTTTAAGACTACCATTTTCAACCAAAAACCAAAAATTGTTTGGTGTTACTAAGGATGCTTATTGGAATATACAAGTTCTGAGGTTTTAACATGTAACTTTAGGACAGACTTTAAGACTACTTGTTGTCTTTAACAAAAAAAACCAAAAATTACTGGTTGGAAAATCATTTACGGAGATTTATTTATTACTTATTGTTCAATATAAAATTTGTTTGCCAAAGATTAAAAGATCTATAGTATAGAAAGGAAAGAAGATATGTTATCCTTCATAGCCTGGTAATGTTTTGCTCCTACTCATAGTGTTAATCTAGTTTTAATCTGAATTTAGTTGGTGAGATATCTCATTTATACGTAATAAGCTGAAATTTTGCTTTAATGTCGGAGTATAAATAAGAAACGAATGTAACCCCTGAAGCATGGTTGGAACCAGCATCAGTGTTTTGATATGTTATAGTTTCACTACACTCATAATCTTGCTATATAAGCTTACAACTCTTTTATGCAGTTTCAGGATTTTGTGTCATACCTGAAGCAGAGAGAATGTGCAGGGGTGATTAAGATCCCAGCCGTGAAATCCATTTGGGCAAGGCTTCTCTTCATACTCCCTTACTCGCATGAGATATGCTCCATGCTTTCAATCGCACCTAGTCCATCTGACTGCCTCATTGCTCTGGTTTTGCCCAAAGAAACGAACTTTGAATGGGTATGATCTTCATGATTTACGATGGGGAAGGACGTAAGGGCGGAGAATGCTTGATCTGCTTTATGGAATTGTCCGGCACTTCCATAATGGCGTTGTGGTTTCTGTTTGAAAGCATTTCATGATTCATAATTTGATTAGAGATCAGAAGAAACAAAAATTTTGATGCTTATTCTGCTTGTGCGCATCGTTTTTACTGCAAGAAACAAGAGTACACTTATTCACGATGGAATGCCGATTCTTCAAATTCTGATATTTTGTCAGGGAATCAACTATGATCCATTTTTGTAATTTATGTGCGTTCTGCATCGTACAGAAACTTTTTTAGCCGGAAAAAGTGAAATATTTAGCACACGATAAGGTTGATCGTGTTTTTAGTTGTTATTTTGTAGCTTATTTGTTAGGATCTTGTAGTGAATCTGAAGCAATCTACTAAGATCAAAAGATTTTTCTGATGATTATGAGCATGATGATCCTGTGTTTTAACATGAAAATCACAGGACAATATGTCTTGGAAGTTGGAGATTGTTATACGGTAGAAGTTGTTGTTGGATTGATGATTACAATGATTGAAAATTGAATAATTTAATTCGGTTAACTAAGTCGATGATTATAAATCTAAAAGTAATAAATAGTTTAAATTAAAAAATAATGGTTGCTCTTTAATTAATTCTTTCTATTTGAGATATATTTATTTTCCCTCTATTTATTTCTTTTATTTGCGGTCCAAGCAATAACGCAACTATAAAAGGCACAACTCCGCCACTCCATCTTCCCCCGGAACCCTCCACTGAGCACAAGTCCTCTGACTACAAATTTCGTCCCTTTGGATAAACTGATTACTAAACTAAACAAACATGTCGCAGAGATTCAATCATAACGCCAAACAAGATTTCCACAACAAGTATGTTCCCAAAAACCAAAAAGAAATCATTCCAGAAAACCACAACGCCACCACGCTCTCTAATTCCCTCAGACAATCATCCGATGTGGCAACATCCTCTTCCAGCGCCTCAAGCCAAGCTCCGATGACTGACAGTAGGCATGCAGCAGCATCAACTGCCCCCACTCAGACTGGTCATTTCGTAAATTACCTGCCCCAGGATGAAGCCGTAGCTGCTGGACTCGGTGCCGAGGAAGGAGGATTCGATCCCGTGGAGTCGCAGAGAGTTGTGGATCTTCTGAACAGAGAGTTGTCGAGGTTGCTCAAATTAAACCCTAGAGATTTCTGGAAAGAAGGTATTTATTTTGTTATGTTGTAGTTTCATTGATGTTCCTATTAATAGTCTTTGAAATGATTTTGCTGATCAAATTTTGACTGTTATATATTGTCAGTGGCTAGTGATGCGTCATTGCATGAGTTTTTGGATAGTTTCTTGAAGTCCAGAAGCAGGTGGTATGATTTTCCGTATCGCGGAGCCAAAGGAATAGTTGCAGGGGTCATTGTTGGAGAGTTGGAGTTGAGCAGACGTGTTTTTATGCTGTTATTTCGAATGTAAGTCTCACTTGTCAATGGTTGCTCTGTAATCAAATATTGCTCTATTTATTTTTTTAATGTGCTCAATGCAGATCTTCCAATAAGGATCCTGGGGCTCGCGCTACTGATAGCCTTAGTTCCAAAGACCATGCAGGTGGGTTCGGATGCCATTTCTTACCCATAAAGGAGTTTGTTGTAGCATGTTGAAACTAGACTTTCTTTAACTCAATCGGTAACTGAATGTAGTTTCAATAAGTATTTGGTGTTGTTGAGTCCTCCTTTATATGTAATTGTTTTTGATGTTATAGGTTTTGAGAAATGGCTTAAATATGCTTACTTTATATATTGCTCTTTCACTAGGCTTTTGACTGGCTTTTTGTAATAATTTACCCAGAAGTCAAAACTGGTGAACTTCATTTCTTGCAAATATTTGTTTACTTAGTTTAACAGCTCTCATTTTCTTATCTAATGTATGCCAGGGATGCCGTGCTATATTAATGATTACATTTACTCTTAAGTACACATTTGTTCACTAATTATGTATGTAGTCTTTTTGCAGGAAAAAAAGTTGCTTGACTTGCCTAAGCTGTTGGATATCTGTGCCATATATGGTCATGAAAATGAAGATTTGACCAGATTGCTGGTAAGGATTTATTTTCACAAGGATTGGTCTATTTTCAGGAAAATGAGATTTTTGTTTTTCTGAGAGTTGGGTAGTTATAGGTAGCAATTTGATTATTATTTTTTTTATCTGTGCCATTATGTATGTAGTCTTTTTTTCTTGCTTATGTACTTTGATTTCAGGTTGGAAATGCTTTAAAAGCCCAGCCAGGTATCCATGACAGTTTTATTGGAGTACTGTCTCATTTCTTGGGTATTGTCCATACAATGCATCAACGTTGCAGCTCATCTTTAGAGGTATTATTTCTGTTTACATAAGTTAAAGCAAATTTTTTCTGAAACTTTTCTGCTGATGTGAAGGTTTATTTGTTGTTAGGCTTATGATTCAGTAAGATTGTTTACAACGTGCCTGTAAAAAACTATTGCCATAGGCTTAGTTATAAGAAACAAAGATGGGTATAGAATTGAGAACTTAAGTGGTGCTTCCCTTCTTTGGTGCCTCCCATTGTTGTTGGTTTTCATTACGTTTCTTATATTTATAATTGATCATCTAGTTGTTTGTGCTGACTTTGTGATAGCACATGTTTGGGTGAAAGAGGTCGCTTACATATTTATGGATGACTTGATGGACAGGCCCTATTTTCTTCATGCAGCATTGAAGACCGAGGATTGGGTCAGCTTCATGCTGATCTTTTAGAGGTGAGTTGCTTTCTGTTATGCTTTAGGCAACATAAGGAACTGTTGATTCTCCACCCATTCTCCCTTCCATTCCGTATGTTCTTTCCATTGGAATGGGGATCTTTTATAATTTGTGTTTGTGGATGCCAAAAACAATAATAGCTTTGATCTGTGTGTTGAGTGAGTGAAACCAATCACGGCCATCTGTTGACTGAAATAAAACTTGTATGATAACATAAGCTACTGAAACATTTAAAACATCATCTTGATATTGATTTTCTTTGCGCAAGTGTAGCCTTGAATTTATATGTTCATCTGTACTTATCAAAGTTAAAGCCATTTGCATATAATTTACGAACTCTTCTCTTTTCTATTCAGGTGATGGACTTTATAAATGATGCAATTGTATCAATGGATGCTTTTGTTACTGCATACAAACCAGCAGCTGTATTCTTCTCAAGTCCTGTTGAGATGAGGTTCCTTTTTCACTACTAAATTTTGAAATGCATTCTAGAGTGACACTTCTTTTTTTTTTTGAAATCAAACCTCTTGGTTTGTCTTACATGGAGTTTGGGGCTTTCAAGTACTTCTGATGCAGTGAACTTACTATTGAGCAAACAGCCCGTCTGTAGTAGTGCCATCAGCGTGCATTATGTTTTAACCCTTACTTGGTTAATCATATGGAAAGTATATGTCTGGGCCGATTATGTCCATATGCCTTTCTCTTCTGTGCAGATTTTTTGGGAAGTTTGCATTCATTCTCACATAAAAAATTCTGTCCATGCAGTTATGGAAATGATGAATTGATCAGCACCCTTGCCCGGTTGCATGATTCATTGCTTCCATCTTTCCGGCAGGGGTTCCAAATAATTTTTGCAGCTGGAGAATATGAAATGATGTCCAATATTGCTATTAGTTTGAAGATGTTATCAATGAGAACAGTTAAGTTTGGTTGGAAATTGTTAGATCTCTGCTATCTAAGTGATGAATTGTTTGAAGATGGTCTTTCCATGCCACCTGCCACAAAAATTTTTCCTGCCAAAGTAGAGGATCCCTTCATAAGGGCAGATATTGTGGTTCAAACTTTACGGGAGATCAGTGAAGTTTCACTACATGTTCAGGACCAAAGCAGTGATATATTTCTTAGAAATATTGAAAAGAATTACAGTTTAATTGGTAGACTTGAGAATCTACAGAAAACTGGTAAGTTCTGTTTACAAAGTACATCTTGATCTAAGGCAAATTGGGGCCAAATTAGTTTCTTGTTAGCATTTTAGGTTTTCTATTTTCTTTAGCATTGGATTATTATCATTATTAGGGGGTACTCTCTTGTCATTCAGATTTACTTGTTATTTAAGGAATTATGATCTGATATTTTAGCGATATATAGGCTTGTCATTTCATTAATTTGGTAGAGTAACTTAATAATTATTTAGAGAATTCTTTTGGTAATTCTTTTGTCCTGGATCTGACCTCAAAGATTCTGGAGTTAATTTACTCATGGATTCAAATTATCCACTAAAATATGATTTAGCCCTACTATTCTGCCGCATCAATTCTATATGTAGCACTTTTTTTTTTTAAGTACTTGGTTTTCCAGGCGTTAGATTAAATATCAAAGGTGTTAACAAGCTCATAATATTTTTATTTTAACTTTTCCATAATATCATATGGGTAGTTATTTGGGTGTTTATATGTTGGAGAGTTTTATTTTGTTGGAATAGGTTATTATTAGAATCTATGAGGCCTTATATTTATTTTCACAATACACCATGCTCTATCCTTCAACAAAATTGAATACAAATTAAACTGAAAGTCTTCTCTATGGTTGGTGTTATTGGGATTGACCCCGTTGTAAGAGATCTAATCATTTGGCTTTCCCCTTGGAGACATCTGTTAGGTATTGTATTACATCTAAATTCGGTTATTAGTTCTTAAGTTTGATCTTTAGCTAATTTACAGTAATCTAATCATGTTTACGTATGATTCCAAAGCTTATAACTATGGCTTTGCATTTGTCAAATTGTTTGGTTAATAGTGGAGAGTTCAAGAATATTTTGTGATTGTTGGGGAAATCTTAAAGCTTGTGCTTTTTCTTGTCTTCTTGTTCTTTGTCTTGATTTTCTTTACTGTTATTTTTTATCAAGCAGCATGATCAGATCTGATTTCTTTTGTCTTAATCTTGATTCTCTTACAATGAAATCTTATTTTACGATTAATATCTTACAGTTCTTCGAGTTTATACTAGACGCCATCAAAAAATTTTATTTTGAAACCCTGAATCACTTTGTGCTTGATCTTATTAATCTGAGCATTTGTTCATTTCCGTTGTTCTCTATTATGTTTAAAGCAATTTACAATTATCTAATTCTTTGCAGGATGGATATTCATTGATGACGAACAATTTCAGTATTTATCTGGAATCTTGATGAGTTCCTCAAAGAGCCTTGCTAAGAAGCAGCCCCCCATTCAACCCACTGTGACGAGCACTAAAATGCATATGGATGAACATGCTGCAATTATGGAGTCTAAAATCAGTCAAGTAAAAGACCTTTTTCCTGATTTTGGTAAAGGGTTTATAGCTGCATGTCTTGAAGTTTATAACCTCAATCCAGAAGAGGTTATTCAGAGGATCCTTGAGAATACTCTCCATGAAGATCTGCAATCATTGGACACTTCTTTAGAGACAATGCCAATATCCAAGTCTACTTCGACTGTAAGCAAGAATGATAAAGGCAAAGGAAAACTAGTTGAACCAACAAGGTCAACCTCTGCTGGTCCTACCACTGTTGTTAGGCAGCAACAAATTGAGAGCCCCTCAGTATCATCCTCATCTACAGTTGGGAGGTACATTAGGAAGTCTAAAGCTGACATGCCTGATCATGTTACACTTGATACCAGGAATGAAAATGATAATGCAAGAACTAGTGCTTTGGTTTCACAGTATGAGTATGAAGATGAGTATGATGACTCCTTTGATGATCTGGGTCAGAGTGTTGTCGAGTCTGGATTCGAGGAAAATGAGATATTGAATGACAGAATCCAGTCCAGTTCGGGTAGCTCTTGGGGGACGCAGACAGATAACTCTGCTCAGACAGCTCCTAGTTCAAAATGGGGATCCAGGAAAAAGCCCCAATATTATGTTAAGGATGGTAAGAATTATAGTTACAAGGTTGCTGGGTCAGTTGCAGTTGCCAATGCTGATGAAGCATCATTAGTCACTCAAGTTCAGAAAGAAACAATATATGGCCTTGGACGTGGTGGCAATATTCCTCTTGGTGCAGTTAAGAAGCTGATGGAGCATGATGAACAGGACAAGCAGTCTGATGTCCAGGAGACAGAAGGGAGAGGGAATGTGAGAAATAACAGGGGTAGGGGCAGGGGCAAAAGGGGAGGAAGAATGGGAGACTCTAACGAGCAAGATGACCAATCTGATGGTACTGAGGTGGGAGGGAGGGGAAATACTGGATATCATAGGGGCGGTGGAAGGAGGGGAGGAGGAAGAAACCATTACAGGAAGGATCGGTCCATGAATAAACACTTTTCTGGATTGAGTGGTCTCTAGTGTCTACATAAAAGTGAAATATAGAAGAAATATTTCTTTTATAATTTTTTGAAACAGATGTTTCATCTTATATTGGAAAAAGTTCTGTTGAGAGCAGGCAAACAATTGTAAATTGAGTGTTTTTTCCTTGTCCCGGTTGCGAAGTGGATCAATTACTTTTACAAGAAGCCTAGGAAATCAATGCATATCATATTATTGATTTAGCTTTTCTTTTCATATGTTTTAGGTGGTAAGCATTATTTCTGAAGGTAAAGGCAGGTATCTTCAGTCGTACAAACTAAATACAGATGGATGCGAATGGAAGATCAGATGAAGTTAATAATCTGCACAGTGCTTTCTTTCAATTATAACGCATTGTTTCATTAGTGTGGTTATTCATTATAGCAATGTTAGCCAGGAGAAAATTTTCTCTTCTAACCGTTCAGCATCTTAGTAGATGAATAGAACAAGTACAGAGGACAAAGGTCACGGTTCCTAAAAACTTATGAAAGCAATATCGTACGTTTGCTTTGATCTTGCTCTTACGTGGTTCACCGCTGAAAGGATTATCCAAACGGTTGCATCAGCTATATATAATGATTTGAAAATTTTTGTCATAGATTAGTTCAGCTTTGTTGAGAAATCAATTATATTTAAATCCGAAGCATCTCCTTTGTTAAAAAAAATCATTCATATGTAAATCCAAAAAGGTCTAGTGTTTGTCATACTAGTAACTTAGGAAGTATAGTAACGAATAGAAAAATGCATGCGTTGGTGACAGAGCTATCTGCAATCCAATAATTATTAGTGAACATATAATTTTGTCACTCTCTAGAAGGAAATCTTGTACTGACATGAAAACAATTATTGAACGATTTTTGGGATGAAAAAGACTTTCGGGAACAGAACAATGGAGGCATGCCATACCACCAAGGTGAAGATGAAAATAAAAAGGAGAGTAAGAAAATGACACGTAATTTATCTCATCGCTAAAAGATCTAGAAATTTTCATTATATATACCTTCTGTTTCGACGTGCAGGGCCAGGCCAAAAAGTATTCTGTATTCAGATAGAAAGAATCTGCCATGGATGCTTTGCACTACCTTGTTCTGTTGCCCTCCATATTCATCTTAGTCTATCAACTCACCGTACGTAGAAGAATTCAACGCAAAAAACTACCACCAAGCCCTCCAAGCTTTCCTATAATAGGTCATTTCCATCTCATAAAAATGCCCATACACGAAGCTCTCAACAATATCCACACCAAGTATGGTCCTATCGTGCTTCTCCGCTTAGGTTCACGTCCAACACTTGTACTCTCCACTCGTTCAGCCGTTGAAGAACTGTTTACGAAAAATGATATCATCTTTTCCAACCGTCCACTCTTGCCCTCCAGAAAGATTGTAGAGTACAATTTCACTTCCTTGGGAGCTCCGTATGGCAACCATTGGCGCAATCTCCGCCGTTTCTTTGCCGTCGAAGTCTTCTCACCAAAGCGTCTCCAAATGTCTTCGGACGTTCGGACTGAAGAAATAAGACTCACGACCAAACACTTGTTCAAAAGCTCTTTCAAAGGGGCGCGGAAAGTTGATATGAAATCTTTTTTTTACGTGTTGGACTTCAATATCATAATGAAGATGGTTGCAGGTGATAGGTGCTTTGAAGAAGAGGAAATGGGGTTGGACACAGACGCGGCCAAGGGCAAGTTGGATGAACTTAAGAAGAGATTTAGTCCCATCATGCCAACAGCTTTGGGAGATTACTTTCCATTCCTGAGATGGATCACTTACCATGGAGCGGAGAAGAGTATTATAAAAGAGCACAATAAGAGGGATGCTCACTTGCAGGCTCTACTTGATGCACATAAAAATCCTAAGATATTTCCTCCGGTTAGTGGTGGCGACTTTAGCCGAACCATCGATATGGTTGATGTTATGCTGAAGTTGCAGGAATCAGAGCCTGAATTCTACCCTAATGATGTGATTAAAGGAAATATGATGGTAATGCCCAAAAGACATATTTCTCTGGTTTCTGTGGTTACATGCTTTTCAATATATTTTACTCAGCAGCATTGCATGGAGACCTTAAGATTCTAATTGATAGGTTAGGTCGACTTCCCCCAAGTTCATGATAGTATGAATAGTTTGTTTAAGTTGTATTGTTGAAGTATTCATGTCAACTATAGTAACATCATCACTAGATAAAGTGATAGACAATCAAAGAAAGAAAAGATAAAATCATGTAAAAGATGGTTAATTCCACGTCGAAGGTAATTTCTAACTGAAATACAACATTAGAAATTGAAGAATACAAGGAATGTGCTTTTGAATAGAACTTCTTTAAAAGTAGAATCTAACTATTTCTGTTGTTTTAGGCAATGCTACTAGCAGGAACACATACCTCGGTGATCACAATGGAGAAGACTGCTTCAAGGCTTGTATCACATCCTGATGTCCTGAGAAAAGCAAGGGAAGAGATTGACAACTTGGTTGGACACTCTAGGCTACTAAATGAGGCTGATCTTCCTAAACTTCCTTATCTTCATTGTGTTATCAACGAAACACTTAGGTTAGATGTGGTAACAGTTCTACCTGCGCGTGAGTCATCTGAGGAATGCACAGTAGGAGGTTTCCACATCCCACGTGGCACACAGTTATTGGTGAACATATGGGCACTCCACAGGGACCCCGAAATGTGGCACGACCCTAATAAATTCATGCCAGAACGTTTCCTACAGAGTGAACAACAAAAGGGAGGGCCTAAATTCATGCCATTCGGCATAGGTAGAAGGCAATGTCCTGGGTCACCATTGGCTATGAGAATGATGGCACTATCAATTGGAACCTTAATACATTGCTATGAATGGGAAGCAGCTGAGGGCGAGAGCCAAGGTGCAGCTAAAACCCCACGCAAGAGGCTGGAAGAGAAATCTTGTAGTATCATATTTCGACCTCGTGAAGCACTTACTAAAGTTCTTGCTCAACTTTGAATTATAATTTCTTTTTCATGTGTTTCTTTTTGATGACTGAGGGATATGTACTGCAATCCTAAAATAAGTCATAGGCTGGTGTTGCTGATCTCCACTAAGAATTGTTAGGTGGATGAAACAATTAAATAAAATCCCACGTCAAACGCAAGTATGTTCGAAACAGAAGCAAATGCCACCTACGCCATGCAGTGTTTTTTGTTAATAAAAAAGGCAAAACACAAAGTCAATCTTGCTTTCAGATACTCCAATAATGACTTTGTTTGCATCATCGTTTTAAACCAACTTTTCTTTCAATGAAGATAGCTGGTTAGTCAACTTAATTAATTAACCTCGGAACCATACGCTGTTAAAAGCAAGAAGTTGCCCAATAAACGTTTTGCTTAAGACGCTCCTCAATGTCGTAAAAGCAAAATAAAAAGCCTGTTCAGACACTACAAGCAATGATCATGTCTTGAATTCTTGCTTCCAATTCTATGGTACCAGAGTATTGACAGAAAGATTATCAGTCACCACTCACCAGACTTAAGGACAGGATAGAATCATTTCTCATTTCTATCATCCCTCACATGTAGATATTGATGGTAGGAATTACTTCGTCCACGCAAGCTAAAATACGTAAATACAAGAACTGCTAGGCTGCGCATAATTCCATAATCAAGCTCAAGTAAGTTTTATCATTGATGGCTTCAATGGGCCAATGAGAACTATCAATGTAACGAATTACAATGTTTATCAATCAGTCTATATAACACCAACACCAATTTAACCAAAAAAGAAAGATTTGTATCCACGTACTCAATTTGGGATGTTCAAAACCTTCATTTAAAGTTTAATAACAGAGGCCCACAATATGCTCTATGATCCCAAGTTTATAATAAGTGATGATTTGACTTGACCCTACATCTCCTCATCGCCCAAGTTAACAGCATAGTGGCCTACATTCCTACCCTGAAAAATCAAACACAAATGAGTCATTTAACCGAAAACATGATCAAGATTGTAGATGAAATTGTTAAAACCATTGCAGAGAACAGAAAATATTCAAGAAACATCAACATAATATGTGTATTAGTCAGGACTATATTACTACCCGTTGATAGGACATACAGTTGACTCTTCCTAAACCTCAAAATAACAGATCTCAGTCCACCACTTCCTCTGGCAACAAAGCACGTTCTGTATCACCCACCCAGCTATCACAAGAATGGTGTGTGAGGGTGGCTCAGGGGATATCCACCTTTCTGAAGAAAATTCATATCCTAAATTTGTTTTTTTTTTAATTAAATTGATTGACATCCTAAACGTTTTAAACTAAATTGATTAATATCCTAAACTTTTTTAAGTAAATTGTGCAACAATTTGAACAGAGATCTTATATACCACGACAACACAAACCTATTACTAGATAGTTCTTGTAAATATGGCTTCACACCATAAGTACAAATGACCATGCAAATGTGTCCATAGTGGAGATGGGCAACCATATAACCGATCTGGGAAAATAATTACCTCCGAAAGCATCCGCTGTTTATTCAGTAACTGGGTCCTTGCTTTGTTGACTACTGAGTTTGGTGACCTGAACATCCTCTGAAACAGATATCATATCATTAGAAACAAACACACTGCAAAGCCAAAAAATTACACTGAAATAACTCCCAATGAAAACTAAATTATTTTATATTTGATAAGAAATATTAAACAGATCATGAAACATGGCCAATGAACAGAATTCCAACTAAAGTAGTCACTGCAATTACCAATCTGCAGTCTATTTATTGTAGCTTGTAAATTGACTTGCTAGAAGTTTTGGGAAAGAAAAACATCTCTCTCAGGAATGCAAACATTAGACAAATTAAACAAATAGCTATAACATCATTCTGAAAGAGAAAATCAATTAGGGAAGTTAGAAGAAGCCAACCTTTTCACTACTTGATTTAGGTTGTTCAGCACCAAGAAGATACTTCCGCTTAGGAGTGAATCCAAAGACATCATGAAGGAATTCATTTTCCTATTTGATCAATATATAAATTTTGAGCATAAATAATCTATACCCAAAAAGTGAATCAGACATATCAACATAAAGAAGTCGTGTAAGCCAATTCTTAGACAAGAAAACCAACCTGCATATGCTTCACAAACCCACCCCCAAGAAAGCGCTTCAAAAAGTTCAACTGTTAAAAACTAAGATTAGAAAGTCCTTAAAATATGCTGGCATTCGTGACAAATACATCTTCAGAGAAAGAGGGTGCTGATAAAGGAAGGAGAAAGAAGAAGAACCTGTATCAGTTGAGACCAGGTTGATGTCTTAAGTGATTCACCAGCAATCTTCATTGAGATTTCAGGACAATAACCACCCTAAAATCATAAGTACAATCAATATGGAAAGCCCGGAAACAATAAGAATACCAGCCAAATAACCAAAAAAAGGAATCATGGGGAATACTGGAAAGATGATACCTCCAGAAACTCCAAAATATCCTTGAACAAGTTTCGCTGGTTGTTAAGATCTTTCTTTGCAGCACCTTTACCACCTGCTTCAGTAGAAAGGTTTCTAACCTGATTTAGGATTTTTCCTCTCAATCCTTGTATATGAGCATATCCTTCCCGAGAGCCATCATCCGAGCCATTAGCATCAGCAGAGAACTTCTCCAAACTTCCCATCTCAAAAACTAGTGCCAGTGCTTCACCAGCAGCAATGCGCGCAGATCGATCATCCTTGTCCAGCAGACTAGAAAAATATAAGATGGACCTGCATGATCATTCAAAAACTTTAATTTTGCTTCATTTGTCCAAATTGTATAACACAAAGTTGTCTTTGGGGACTACAAGTATCTATGTATTCATTCAAGTTTTACATCTCGAAAAGTTCAACCACCCAGCTTAATGACAATTATAACCAATCAAGACAGTATAAAACAAATTAGAGCAAGAGTTAACTCACTGCTGCCAGTGTTTAGGATCAAGTGTCCATCCTTTCAGTGCTGTGAGAAGAAACGACCAAGCAGACACCATTGCCGATATAAATGTCAATGATGGTTTGACTGCAACAACCTATGAATAGAATACCGTAGTCAATCAATTCATCAAAATAAATACACCAGTAGCATTACAAAAAGATCTACAAAATGATCCACAAACTATGACTCAATATCAAACTATACAGAAGCACAAGCAGCTTAAGTACATTAGAACCCAGCTTTGGGTGAACAAGTTGCCACATAATTTGCATCGATTTTTCTGTTTCCTCTGGATTTCCCCCAACAAATGTAATGATAGCCAAACACTCCAGCAGCTACAGTAATAGACCACAATATGAATAAAAACAAATGGTGAGAAATTGTGCGTAGAAACTTGTGAAAGTCATAACAATTCATAAAATGATACCAAAAATCTACTACATACCTTTGCTGTCTTTAAGGAATCAGACCTTGATTTGAGAGCCATAGAAATAGGAGTAACTGACTCTTCCAATATTTCACGTGCATTGTCCCCACATCCAACAGTTAAAGCCAACAGGCCTGGAACAATAAATCATTACATTGAAAATCGTGTAAAATTACGGAAAACATGGAGAAACGTCAACAAAAAGGATAAAAGGCTAACCAATGGCGTGGGATGCTAAAGCTATCTCGCTGCTAGAACCTCGTTTGACGGAACCCAGACATTGATGCAGTAAAGTAGCAAATCTATGTAAAACCACAAGAAAATATGAGTCTCTAAACATTCAAATTGCCTGAATATACATTGAATTTATAAAAAACAAACCTAATTGGAAAGAATTAAAAACGTATGGAATGCAGAACCACTTACATATCACCTTGCACAAAGTAAAATATTTAACAAATTCGATTTTTCCCTTCTAGAAATCATGCCACTTACTTCTTTTCAACAAACTGATGTTGCAAGTTGCTTTTGAAAGCCTCAATAATCGAGGCCAAAGCTTTCTCTCTTGTGGAACCTCTTTATTTAAGAAAAAAGAAAACAAAAGAAAACAACATCAACATTCCACTAAACAATTCAACAACCATTCAATAAATGAGATTAAAAAAAAAAAAATCTCCACAAACGGACCTTTTTTCATATAAAGCATCTAAAGCTTCATCCAATAAACTATCTTTCTCAAATTGGACTTCATCAGTCCCCGACACTGACATAAGATCAGATTTCATTGTTGACGTCGAACTTACACTACTATTATCATCGTCGCTATCTAACATCAGTGCATTTTTACGCTGTGAATTACCTGCCGAATCATCCCAATAAAAAACCTAATTTAATTCAAGACAATATCTAAAATTCTAATTAAACCTAAAAATTATCGAATTAAATTGAGAAACAACAACTAAAAACAAAGAAAGAGTCACTTACGCTTTCCCATGGCGGCGGCTGCTTAGTCTTGGATTAGTTTCTGATGTCAGAAAAAGTTACAACGTTGGCTGAGAAATTGAGAATGAAAAAACTTCAAAAACAAGACAGAACCTAAATTGACCGAAACAGAAGAGCAGAGGAACGACAACGAATGTGAATCGAAGGACGATGTAGCCATTAAATTGTTTTAGGGGTTTTTTGTTTTAGACAGAACCAGAGAAGGAAAGGCGTCGTGAGAAAATAGGCAGCCTCAAAAATATAACGTCAGAGGTGAGGTTGAGGGAAGAAGCAATTTTTTTTCATATTGAGTGGCACCGAATATTCGGTGCAACTGTGGCCGAGTACAGAGGAGTAATTGTGTTCTTCATTACGTGGAGGGTTTAGGGCCGTTGATTGTGAGATTCGGCGCCAGGAGGCGCGGCAGTGTTATCGGCACGTGGGTATGGGGTTGCTTCGCTGGATTTTAGGAGATAGTGTAGAAATCGAGTGCCGTGATACAGTTTGCGATCGGCGTTGAATGATAAAAAATGGTAAGTTTTCACTTGTGAAATTGATGTGATGTGGAAAGGTAAGTAAACCCGAGAATTTACTGACTGCTTCTCGTACCTTCGTTGTAGAATGATCGATGGAAAAAGTTTGTAATTATTTCTAAATTGAAAAAAAAAATTAATTTGCAAAAATTGTCGTCTAGAATCTGTGAATTTTCTAAGCGTATCATAAATAGAAGGATTTTAGATTTTTAGTAATTTTCTAAATGAAGTTAAATTACCTACGCTATGTAAACTATAATTCTTTCAATATAATTTTGATACTAGAGATTTTATGAATAATTTATCTTCATATTTAAAAATTTAATTAAGAGATATACCAGAGGATAATCCTGGAATATAGGGCATGCAAATAATTTTGATTTTATTCTAATGAATATTCTTTTCAATTTATGTGATGTTGGTTGGTTAGATTGAAATTGCTGTAGGAATGAAGGACGAGTCATTGTCATATAGGGCTCAAGAGTCAAGAAAGTGATTATGACGACACAGGTAAGAGAGAGTTATAATTTAAAGCAAGCAATCAACGGTTGAAAAGCCTTTCGTTGTTGGTTTGGTGGTAATGTTCGGGAAACTTTTTCACGCACAAAAATGTAGAAGCTGCACTGCATGGACTTTGTCGTCGGCGAGCTTATCATTTGAAGTCAGAAGGTACCTTGTGTTTATTGGACCGTCAAAGTCCAGACAAATTTTTCCACTCTAGAATTAGAACAGATGTGTGTCAAATTTGAAGCCGACCATCTTGACATATATGACGTAATAATCACTATAGTTGTTGACGATTGATTTCGGGGCTCATTGAGCTTGCTGGCTTCATCTTAAACGGATGCAAAGAAGACTTCTTTACGAATAAGCAAAAATGTATGTCTTTCTGTATATGTTGCGCCCTGAGAATGAATATGTTGTACTGGCCCAGCATTCGGTAATGCCATCTTAGTTTACCTAAGAAAACATAACAATTGCAGGCCTGAGGAATAGAAATGATTGTCGGGCTTACCAACCTATTGCAATTGGAAAACGTGGGAAATTTAGAACAGGGGTGTACTTAAAATATAACTTTTTGTGGTGTGCTTCAGCAACAACCAACTGAAATGGATTGAGCTGGGCTCCCCAGTTTCTCTTCTCTAGCCAGTTAGGTAGATACATAACTAGCAGGAACCTAGTAAACTTTGCAGAGGAGGTTTGGGGCTAGCCTGGACCAAGTAGGTTGCTACCCTGTTGCTTAGCCTTTGAAGGCCATATGATGAAAGAACAGAGAATTTGACATTACATAGGCTGCATCGCATCTTGTTACTCGACTCCTTTTTAGCTCATATAAAGACCAGCCCATGACAATCCTAGTACCAAAGACGACTATGAACAAAACAAAGCTTTCCTCCCCTCGCCTCCCCTCCCCTCCCTCCCCCATCCCCCCTCCCCTCCTTTCATTCTCTTGTGAATAATACAAGCCCTTTGTGATTTCCTAAATTAATTTAAGGGTTCTTGCGAAGTAATTTCGAAATAGTTCTTTCTGGGGTTCTGTACATATGAGATTATGAAACTCATTTCGCATATATATACAAATTTATATCATTTTGCTGTGATAAACAGCCACTGATTAATTTGGATGTCACAAGGTTAATATGTAAATAAAATCAAAATGTCATTCCAAATTACTTTATAGGGCAAATCTGACTGGCTTGATACTACTGCTTACAAATTACAGCATGGAGGGCAATAAGTTCCCATCTCATTCTTCTTTACAATTTACAAACAAAAAGGGAAAGCTAGCAGATAATAGGAAGAGTCCAGGTCCATTTTGATGCCCCAAGCCTTAACGAATCCGTGAACGTAACAGCAAGGAAAAGGTCAGGTGGAGTTATGAACTGCCGTGACCCATGTTAAAATGAATAAATTTGGAAAAAAGCAAACTTCGGATTTTATTGTAAATTCTGTTGCAAGATGAAGACATGCATAAGAACTCTTGAATTGCTAGACAATAAATCTGGCCCAACATTTGATTTTCGTTAATTTTGACACCAAATACAGCTTCAAACTAACTTGCATTCGCAATCTATAATCGATTGACGCTTATTTTTGGCTGTTTATACGAGTATATGAGCAAATTCAATGATATTCCCAATGTTTCAAAAAATGAATAGCTGCTTTTATAAATGTAACAGAGTTAACTGCAGATCTGCATAGTCTGCACCTGTATTTTTTTTTTCTTGGAATAAAAATCCTGTTGATTTAAGTTCATCTGGGGATTCACCAAAAAATAAAACTGCACCTGAGTTGAGGGTGACCCTCGCGTCAAGTCGTATAAATAGAGGATTTAATGTGGAGATCAAGATGGAAAAGTGTACATGATGGATAAAATGCCAAAAAAATTTATTGCATTTTGCTAGTTGGTACTACTGAAATGGCATTTCAAATTAATTTTTTAACCCCGAATGATTAGTTAAAGGCTTGTAATGATTAGCAAATGGTTTAATGCAAAGAATAAAAATTTTGAACAATAAATTAATAAATGAACTGCAAACAGTGATGGAGAGTTGAGAAAAACTAAAATAAAATCAACAATACTCCTAGTATATGATTGTTTAAGAAACATTAGGGAATTCAATCTGGCTTTGTTAATTGTCTGTGAAAATTAAAAAAAAAAAAAGCCTTAATCTTATATAAAATCAATCAAATAACAATCAGCATATTGGCTAGAGGGATTTAAAGGATGAGATTGACACAAGCAATGCATGACAGATAAGAGATGTAAACAAACGATTACTAGCCAGCTTCCTCACATTCACATATACATGATATATGCAAGCCAAACACTTGTAATCAGATCAGACCTAACCTCACAGCCAAAGACCATGCTGACTGACTATACCAATCTCTGTCAGTGACAGACAGCGACAGATGATTACAGAATAATAAAAGCAGAAAGAGTAATCGAGTCTTCTCTTATCTCTATTCTCCTGTCTATACAGCCTCTACTAGTGGTTAAAAAATCATCTCGCTATCACAAACTGGTTGTTTCTTTATGGTGCCGAAGCTCTAAGAAAACACATTCAAAAACATAGCCCATGTGTTGATGGTGGACTTAAAAAGGCCCACAAACCCTTCTCAAGTTTTTAAGGGTGCCCTGCCCTGCATCTCTCTTTATGTAAGTGTGGGTGCCAAAGATTCAACGAGGGAAGCACCCATGTGAGCACACTGCCCAGTGGGTTTTGGGAGTAGGAAGTTTGAATTGGAAGAAAGAAGGATGACAGTCAAAACATTGGAATTCCCAATTCCATACACTCCTGACTTCCTGTGAAATACAAGGTAAGATCAGCAGGCACTTTTGTTGAAAGAGATGGCATAAGAGTTAGTGTGTTTGTGGGGTATAAGCCCTTCTGTGTCAGAAATTTATGTGGCACCAACTACAATCACTCAAGGAATCGATCCTCCAGTCACCATTTTGTAATTATCTCCAACCAACATTATTTATGGGTGTAATTTCCTTTCCCTGACACCAGTTCCAGTTTCCAGAATTTCATATTACTTTGTTCACCAAACCTCTCAATGTGTCTTAAATATGATTTCTTTTCTTTTATCTTGTTTCATTTGGGATCGAAAGTGGATGCCAACGAGTGAAATTAAGATACTTGATTGAAAGATATAATTTTCGAAACACAAAAAATATGATTAGAGATAATGAAATGCATATGCATCCTGTACGTGATACATGGAAAAGCTTTGTATGTACAGAAAATTGCATTACCTAAATTAGGTTTTCAGTAAAATGGGGTATGCCATTTTTTATGATTATTATAATGGTTTCAAAGTTACTTTACAAAAAACCCGAGTAGCTGCCGCATCGAATGTTTCTGAAGACAAACCACTTGTAGATCAAGTTGAATAGGTTATGGACATACATAACCTACTTGCTGTTTAATATATAATCAATGGATTTCGAATATATAGCTACATTCAATCGAAATTGGACCACTGTGTATAAATCCAAAGGGTATCACATTGATCTATTCGCTGACTGATTTGTGATATTTAGATGAAGGTGACCCTGGAAAATTAATTACAAAAGTCCGTCGATAAGAGGTTTCTTAGGTTAATGTATGGTAAGTAGGGTTAAGAAGGAGACATACGTCATTCTTTCAATGCCAGTTTCATTACTCTTATTTTTTAATATGTTCGCTGGTCACTAGCTATTATTGTTGCTGAACTTCTTTGGTTTGCATGGGTCCTCTATTGCTCTATTATAGACTCCACAGCTTGAAACAAAGGTTTTTTCTGGGGTTGGGAGGTGGGGGTTAGGGAAATACATCATCATAACAGGTGGCAAGGCACCCACCTCTCATTTCAACCCGAAAAGTGGACCTTTGCTTTTGCTTGTTTTCAGCTGGGATGATTATGCAGCGAATTTGTGTTATTGATACTTTAGCTTACAGGTTACAAATTAACTAAGCTATGCGCTTATGCAAAGAATCAAATTCCTAGAAAACTGCATCTTCATCAGTAAGTACACTGTACACACACATCTCTCTCTCTATATATGTATGTATAGATAAGATGACTGATTGATTCAATCTTAAAATTAATTTATATCACCTTATTAATTAGAGACAATATGCTATTCATGTCATGCGTGCGATTCTTGCTTTCTCATTGCTTTTTACGCTCATTTTGGGGGAGGAAAGAAAGAAAAATCTTCTGAATGTACAGTAGCTAAATCAACTTTAAAGGCGCACCTGAAGGCCCCCCGTGCATCAGGTTGCATGGAGACTCGCCACAGTTAAACCAAAAAGAGAGTAACCATGTGCCCTAAAAGAGGCAACATGACCTCTCTGTAAAGTATGCCCTAACTCTATGCCTTGGTAACCAACATCGCCCATTCGCCCTTATATATTTCTCACACCAACCTTTTCTTAGCGTATAGTCATCCTTTCCATCTAAATTATAATCTTAACGTCTAACTTTTTTATGTATACGCGAAGACATCAAGTAACTTGTAACTTTTAAGGATGATAAATGAAGATGCAATAATACTAGTAGATTACATTTTCTATCCCCAAACGCCTTATTCGATGACTTCGATCATGCAAGTGCATAGAGTTGGACTATTGCTGCATAGAGGAAGTCAAGTCATGATACAGTAAAGATTTCCTCCAATTTTCGATTCATTGTCATACACCACGAATTTTTTGTAAATGTAATAGTAACAGGGTGAATGAATACAAAGAATATATATTACGATCAGATAGCAAAAATCTTGGATAACTGGGTTCTGATAACACAAGATTATGTTCTCAAATTAAGCAGTTGATTCATTGTGATGTGAAGAAAGACTTATATGTGGAAAAAGACTTAAAAGGGTTTCTAGAATGGTATGTGCAAACCACATAGAGCTTGGTAAATGGAAACGACATTGACATATATGTGATATGATCAAGAAAATTTGCCATGAACAAGGACTGATTGTTAGAGAGACAGTGGGCGGACCAAGAAATAAAAGCACATTGTCGACCTAGAAATGCAAAAACAACACTCCTAATCGTTGTACTGTGCTTATTCATTATTGATTCACTAGACAACAAATAGTTTTACGGATATTCGATGCGTTGATGATCAGCTCTTACGATTCCATGTGGGTTGACATAACTGCAACCGCAAGTCTGCAACATCCTAATCGAGATTCTCTCTTTTTAACATCCTAATCGTTGTTAGTCTGAAAGTTAATTAACAGAGAAAACGGCAGACTGACATCATAATTGCTAAAAACGAAAAGGAAAACGATAAGAATAGCTAGATACATAATCATGACAAATCCATCTCACCTTGATATATTAATCCCTAACTAGTTATCTCTTTCATCCTTTTATTAATCATCACTAATGGGTTAATTAGCCAACAGGGTTTTCTTCAATATCCACTTTTGGTTTCTTATATGTTAATAAATTACCATTTTGGATCTGTGTATGATCGCAAATAAAGTTTATATATAATCGAAAGACATTGTCATGAGATTTACAGTAGTCAAGGAAATGAATAATAGGGAGCAGCAATTGAATAAAAGGTTAAAGTTCTGGGCCTCCCGCCTCTGGCGATAACAGCTAACACGATATCCAAAGTCAAGTTCATGAATTACTGAGCTTAACTTCACTTGCATGTGCTACATGTCCACCTATAATATAGTAAAGAGTAGTGGGAGAGAGGAGCGAAGTGCATGTATGTGAAACAAAACCCAGCTCTATAATACTTAACGAAAAAAGATGAAAACTACAAGTAAATTAAATGATATGCTTCGCTTATATGTGACAATGAAGCTTTTGACACTTTTATGCAGGAGTATACGGAGGAGAAATATACATAATTTATTAGTCTCCAAACGTTACGATATATCCAGTTCATTATAAGAAGTAGTCAATAAAAATTTATAAAAAAAAAAAGGAAAAGAATTGACTCGTGAGTATATAATCAATGCAAACTTTATATAGTTGTATCAGCTTAAAACTTGGATCAAATAATAAATAAAACCGTGATTAAATTAGTTTTCTGGAAATATATATATAAAGAAAGACGACTTCAATTGACTCATCCCTAGCAATTTTCTTGTCAATAAACAAATATCAGCTCTGTTGACTTGGAGATACTGAATTGGCGATAATATTTATGAAGTAGCGTACTCGAGAGAACAGATTTTCCAAGCGACCCGAATAGCAAGCAAGATGTTCATGTAAATATAATAAGCTTAATTGGCTATGGCGAAAGCAGCAGTGATCATGGTGATGACGAATAAGATTCCACAAAGACTTCCATAACCAAATGTCACTACCAAAGCATGCGATAAAAAAAACAAATAGCATTATACGAACTTTATTTTAATGTTATTAATTTGTTTATGGTAGAAGGACTGCTACACATATCGAAATCCAAGAATAAACGAGGTACAGGGTGCACGATTAACCTACTAACCCCGATTCAGACTATGTAATTATATATTAAACATAGTATCGAATAACAAGGTTACAATTAATTATCTTTGAGATATAATTTGGACAGTTAATTAATAAGTTGGCTTTCGGATCTTGTGTCATCTTAAGTATATAAAAACATATAAGAAAGGGCATTTCACAATGTTGATGTATTAATTATTGGTTAGTCTTAAGTCTTGAGTTAATAACTATTTAATTCTCAAGACTATATGAAACATTTTTCTTATTCTTTTAACAATGATACAATCTCCTCGTCGAATAAATTGTACAAAGGTATTCCAATACGTGTATAAAGCAAGAATAATTTTTTAAAATTTTGTATCAAAAACTTCCAAGCCATCAAATCGTAGATAGTGGTATTTTCTGAAACGATGACGTGGTCAGGTTTGACTGGTCAGGGAGGCCCACGTCAACCCCGAAAACAGAACAACAAAATGCCTCCTTCACGTACGACCCCATGTACGGTACCAACCTGACAACACCACTCCTCTTCTGATTTGACGGTGAGTTTCACACTCTACGTTCCCGCGTGTCTACTGAATATAAACTCTTCTGTAGTCCAAGCCCAAACTGGTCGAGGCCTGAAGGCAACAGCAGAGAGTCCCAGTCATCGCAAAGTAACAACGCAAAAATACACTAAAGAAGGAAAAAAAAAAGTTTTTATTGCAATTTGTAGATCAGAAGATACATATAAACTCAACAAACTTGAGTTTAGTTCAATCTATAACCGTCGAAGTAGCAACCCATTTTGCTAGATTTCAGTTCACAATCTTCATCCCCATATCTCTCTGTCTGTCTGTTCAATCTTTCAATCATGGTGGTCAACCACATTTTCTCTCTCCAATTCACGGTTGATAATGCATCATCTGATAGAGTTTCCTAGTTTTTATTTATTTATTTTCTTCTCTCGTTTGCTTGGATACAGAGTGATCATAAAAATGGATGATGATTCCTTCTCTGAGCTGCTTTGTCAAGAAAGTGAAACTTTTCTGAACGAAGAGTTGGTAGAAGAAGACAGTTTTTATAACTTAAAGGATCACAGTGGTTTTGATGATGAGTATGTGAAAATGTTGGGTGATAGAGAGATCAGTCTTGGGTTCAAGAGAGATAAATCTTTTGTGCTCAGTGAGGAAACTAAATGTGCCCGCTTGGAAGCTATTGCATGGATTCTTAAAGTAATTATTTGTTCAACGACCCATTTAATTCTTTTTCTTGCTTGAGTGTTTAGTTGTGATCTTACTGATATTAATTTCTTTTTCCTGTGTTAATGCAGACTAGAGCTGTCTTTGGATTTCGCTTCCAAACAGCTTATTTATCTGTTACGTACTTCGATCGATTCCTTTCCACGCGGTTCATTGATGTAAGCTTTAATGATAAGGCTTTTGATTCAAAGTCAATATTTTTTTTGTTGTTTGTTCTTATTTCTGAGTTGAGTTGATGATGTTTTTCAGAGTGAAAAATCATGGGCAATAAAGTTGCTATCAGTTGCTTGTCTTTCTTTGGCGGCAAAGATGGGGGAGATAAAGGTTCCAGCACTATCAGAGTTCCAGATTGAAGAATTCAAGTTCGAGTGCGGTGTGATTCTGAAAATGGAGCTTTTGGTATTGACAACACTCGACTGGAGAATGAGATCAACCACTCCTTTTGCTTTCATTCATTTCTTCATCGCAAAATTGGGCAATGATTCCCCTCCAAGTGACATCATATCTAGGACTGTGGCACTCATTTTGGCAATAATGAGAGGTATTAAGATTCATATCTTCAATTCGTAGCATCTTCCCGATGGTGTTCGTTTGATTCAATATTTATATTGCATTCTTCGTGTATACAGAAATCATTGATTCAATATTTATATTGCATTCTTCGTCTATGCAGAAATCATTGATTCAATATTTATATTGCATTCTTCGTGTATGCAGAAATCAATTTAATGGATCATCGACCGTCTAATATTGCTGCAGCTGCCTCCTTGGCGGCATTGGATCAGAGGCTAACAAGAAACGCATTGGAGTGTAAGATGAATTCCATATCTTATTGTGGATTTCTTGAAATTGTGAGTCCTTTATTTATTCATCTATTTATATCTAGTACTCATTTTCCACTTATAGCGGGAGTTAAACAACTTGTAATATGACTAATGTCCGCATATTTCTCTCACAGGAAGATGTGTTCGCGTGCTACTGTGCAATGCAGAAATTGGAGATGGAGAAACTTAAAACTCCAAACGTAAAATTGCCAGATATAACCAGTTGTTCCTCTGTTTCTGCTGCTGTTAGCACGAAGAGGAGAAGGCTTGCATTTAATGATAGTGATCAAAGTTGTGATGTACCAAATGAGAAGCGCTTCCGCTAGAGACGATGGTGTTTTGAGCGTAATAACTAAGGCTCATCAAAAGTGATTATTGGTGGAATGAGTGCTTTCAATCATTATTACTGAAACTTATTTGGGGTAGATTGAATATGTCTCCACAAGGAACAACAAAGGAAAGGAGAAACAGAGAAGAAAAATAAAATAAATTAAAGCAAACGCTTGGGGCTAAATCACATAAAAGTTTATTGTTATTATACCAACTAAAAGGTGCAAAAGGGGCTAGTAGGGAGGTCTTGAAAGGCTACTCATCGTTCATTTTTACTGTTATTTTTAAATTTTCTCTCTGTTTTTAATTCTTTGTATTTTTATTTCTTTCCTTGCTTTATTTATGGGTTTAAGATGTCTCTTGCAACCCTACCTTTTGATGGGAGGCCTGGGATGCTTTCTTGTGTCTTTTAAAAGGCCGATAAAAACGTGTACTGAGAGGGGAAAGAGGAACTCTCTGTTTGTGTGATTTGATGCATCTATGTTGCATGTTAGCCATCAGAAAAGTTTTGTAAAGGTGACAGTGATTGGATTTGTTTGAATGTTGGGGGGATGCCCTTAGGGGCGGGCCCTTCTCTTCTCCCCTGTGAAGTCTCGGCTGTGTGGAGGTTTGAGGGGTCATGAAACCCAAGACATTGTTTGTGGAATCAAAAGGAATTTCTATGTTGATTAGACTATGATGGATATATTTGTTACTGCAGCTACATTTTTCCAGGTCACTTGAGTTCCTAACTTTATAATGCCATCTTTTTACTCAAGAGTACACGATTTTAGTTCTTCAACCAATAGCCGAACTTATCTCCTCCTCACCTTTTCCAACTTTCGTATAGGTAACAGAACTTGCATAGTAGTAAAAGATGATATTGAATGTTGGTTGATTGAAGACTGAAGTGACAAGACGCTACCTGCTTCTTTAGAAAGGATTTGTCCTCAACAAAACCTGGAAAACAAATCAAAATCAAACAAGCAAGACTATACCCCTTACAATATATCTGCCCAAATTATGTTTGGTGAAGCGAGCTACCTACTGCTAGCAATTCATTTGTCCTTGATGGCCAATAGGAATCGACACAGTGCAGTCAAACCTAGCAGTGAAGTTCTTGGTACTTTTCTGGCACCAGTACACTTACAAGCTGCCTTCATTGTTTGGTCAAGATTTATGAAATGTGTATCTTGAGACTTGACTAGAGCTAACGTTAGAAGTTACTGCTTTCATCCCACCTCTACTGGCTTATGTACAGATCTCGGTCTCTCTCTTTCTAATGTGTCTATACGTGTGACTGTCTGTCTGTCAAGTCCGTTCTGCATATGATGGCAAGTTGCTATTGAAATATCAACATGGCATGTGCATCCGTACATACTACATGTACCGATGCTCAGAGGAAGGAAATTTCCTAATCGCAATATACTGGGAAAAGCCATGAATCCCATTGGCCATCAGGAATGTTTTTCTTCAAATGGATCATGATAAAGAGTGCTTTGGTAAATGTTATCCTTCAATCAGTTCAAGTGTCTGGAACCTCTATTATATAACACTTTTTAAGGCCCACGATGATAAAATTTTATCGTATATATTTGGAGAGCAACAGGCTGGGATTCATGACTATGTCTAATGCTAACAATTGTTATAATGTATTAATATGGTATAGCAATTTCGGGAACACTTCAGTTTGGCAATGTCAGACATTCCTGGATTAACTCATTCAGGAATATCTAGTTAATAGAAAAGAGGACCCTTTCCAGAGCTTAATAGAATTTAATCCAGTTACTAATTAGCTTTTCCTAATCAAACTGAAATGTTTCCATCTATGATTCTTAAACCCAAACTTAGCTACCCACTGCAGCCATGCAAGGGCAAAACAACTTTAACTGGCTTCTTGATTCTGCTTATCATGAAAACTCAAAAACAGTTGGCCCAGAAACATGCATTGGCAAAACATATTCAAAGCTGCAAGCAGAAAATCATCCTAATGCACAGAAATATAGGAGAACCAACAGGCAATCTAATGTTCCTGCATCCAGCCATCACTCATCAGATCAAAGTAAACAGTGAATTATCTCCACACCCTACTACATACAAGCTTCATAGAAGGAAAACTTGGGGATATAATACAACCCAAATAGATAACCCCAAAAGATTTTTAACTTAAGCTGAAGGATGAGATCAATATCTTTTTACCACTAGCCCAACCTTCGGGTAACCGAGCTACCATTTGTTTCAATTGAGAAACACACAATTGGAAATGAAAGATTGGTCAATTCAAGGAATTCAGCCGAAAGAAAGAAGACAAGAACATTTATGTACACTTTCTATGTTCAAAAAAAAGGTTCAATACAGAAATTCCAATTCTCCATCCATAATGCACGGGTGGGCAGAAGTTTCAAATGAAGTACAAAATGTAGCAAAAATACTTGCTTCCTGAAATTAATCATCATTTAAAATCCAGCTTGAGCCTAAAAATTGGCCCCACCATTCAAAACTTTAATGTATGATAAAGTTCTATAAACCCCAGTGATATTACTGCTATATAATTCTGTAGTTGCAATATAAAAGAAATTTTAGTTCACAAAAGAGAATTCAGACCTAAGTTTTTTTTTTTCTTTCCCTAAAAATTGATATTTGACAATTTCATCGTAACAGATATTTAATGGTTCACTTCCTTCTAATTCTCTACAATGCTATCAAAAATAATATATATTTATATATAACCTATTTTTTTAAATATAATTATCTATGTAGATTCTACAAATATTATTGAAAATAATTTTATGTTCACCTAACAAATATATTTTATAAATATAAAACATAATATAACTTTTAATTTTTAATACTATACGATAAAATAATTAAAATTATAAATTTTTACTATTCAAATACTTCACTATAAAATTTATCATTATATTGTTTTACAAATATTTCAAAAAATTAGAACACTGGTAAAAATAACATCAAAAAAAATATATACGTAACAAACATTTCAATTTAAATGTTAGATTTCAGATATAAAAAAATAAATCCCAGTAAAGTTAGTGTATTCATTTGGCTGTCTTTTATCTCAACCCGATCCTACAGGTATCAACTTCAAAGCAGCTGCAATTGGCATTCCAAGGAAACCGAGTAACAAACTCACAAACCACTGCCGCAAACTGAGAGGAGATGTATTTGCAAATGTACCCAAGAATTCAACGATTACTATTTGGAAGAGGATAGTGCAAGTCAACACGGCCACAAACACATAGTTCTTCAGTATGCCCTTGAAGACGTTTATCTTTTCCATCTCTCTGGAGCTGATCTCATTAAAGACCTGAATATATATTATCAGTGTGAGTAACATAGTCTGCACAAATACAGAACTAAAGTCTAACAGAAAACAAGATGGCATGAATCTTGATAGCATACTATCATTCAGTTGTCGCAGCATAAAAACCTTTGCAAACATAAAGAATGAAGCATTTGAAAATAAAAATAGTAATAGTAAAAAAATGAATGCAAGGATAGCTCTAGTAATGAAAATTTCAGAATAATTTCCGGATTTACTTTCTTAAGGTACCAAATGAGGCTCTTAGGTCCTGATGTTACAGGAGACTAGTACTTACCTGACAAAATACGAAAGTGTTGAAAATAAGGGTATTCAGTACCAAATCTGACTCTGGGCCATCAAGAAGAAAAACTGTTTTTCCTCTTGTCTGAAGATACCATATCACCAAAAACTGATACAAAGACTGTCCCAAAATATTTCTCCACATTACATTAGTGATAAAATTTCCTTTCCTACCAACTGGTGATCTCTTCATCAAGTCATCATTAGGAGGCTCCGTGGCTAAAGCCAGTGCTCCTAGAGTATCCATGATCATGTTGACCCATAAAAGCTGAACAGCAGTGAGGGGAGCATTTCCTGAAAGCATGTCCAACCAAATAATAAAAGACGGATTAGTAGTGTCATGATACACGTCTGTTGGAGACAAAGATTTCTGTTCACTTACCCGTCAGACAGGCAGAAGAAAAGTTGACAATTAAGGCAACCACATTGACTGTTAACTGAAACTGAACAAATTTTTGAATGTTTATATAAACTGAACGTCCCCACTTGGCAACAGTCACTATAGTAGAAAAGTTATCATCCAAAATTATAACATCTGCACTCTCTTTTGCCACCTGTGCAATTGACGAATGTTGCAACTTAAGAAAATTTCGAAGGAGAAAAAGAAAATATATGGATCATAAGTTCAGTAAACCTATATCTTTCAAAATAAAAAATGAGAGAGAAGGCAACCAAGTTTTACCTCTGTTCCTGCAATGCCCATTGCTAGCCCGATATCTGCTTCATGAAGTGCTGGAGCATCATTTGTACCATCACCTGTCACTGCAACAACTTCCTTAAGAGTGGTTCTCAGATGTTTCACAAGGGTATGCTTGTCCATTGGTGAAGACCGAGCCATCACCTGAGAAGGAAGAATCATTCAATATTGTTCATTAAACAGTTTCTAGTCATTACAGCTTAGCTAAAGGTGTAATTGAAAAGCATTTATGCACAAGAATGTTTATAATTATTGCTGAAAGATTTTTAAGGGTTCAAATTATCATTGTAGTAAAACAATAATTGTCCTTTTGTACTTTCTACAAAGTATATGTTCATAAAATTTTCAAAAAAATACAAGGCACTCTAGTCCAAAGTACAGTAATCGAAGACAAATCAAACAAAAGTGCAAAGAAAATCGAGAAATTGCTAATAGTTAAATGCACTAACATATTTCAAGCAAAAAATGGAGGATAGTCTAGTACAACCTGAAGGCTGGCTGTAGAATATAATACTTATTTGAATAAATTTATAAAAGCACATATGTTTTGAAAGGTCTATCGACTAAAAGAACCTTGTTAATGCTAGAAGTTCATTCAAATTGTTTTAGTGTTGTTTGGTAGCTGATGAATCCACACCTCAGTTGAAGTATTACAGAAGGAAGAAGAGAAACGGCAAAACGGCAAAACGGCAAAGCTGGGAATTAATTGAATTACAAGGGCAATTTAGGAAACTTGTATTGAAATACAATTAGTGAGCTGGAGGTTTGTTGAGATTGTGGTTAAAAAGGGAGACGTGGGGAGTAAAAGGCATGATGAGTAATCTGTTGAGGAAAAGTTGTTTAGGGAGGTCCTAACCCTCGAAGCTAGTCTTTTCTTTTCTATACTCTGTTCGTTGTCATTTGATCAGTTGATTCCTATTTCATTGACTCTCCCCTCTTGTTCTTATCTTAATATTTTTTTTTAAGATTTATATAAAAACAGTTGATCCTATCAAATTGGTATCAGAGCAGTGATACTGGGAATGGTTTTACAAGAATGGATTCAAGAATTGAGAATATTAAAAAAAAAATGTCACAGTTCGTTACTGACATTCATGGAGTCGACAAGAAGGTTGGCTCTATACAGCAACATTTTGAGGCAAAATTCGAAAAACTTAATACCGATATGGGATTGCTGTTTACCTGCCTGAAAGACATTCAGAAAGCGTTAGGGAAGAAAAATGAAGGCAAGGAAGAAGGAGAATCTTCTGGGTTTAATATACCTGGAAAATTTGAAACCCCACACGAATCGCTGTTACAAACCAACCACAGCGAAGTTCCACGCCTTGTCAAAGGTCGAAATGATTAGGTACACCGGAAGCTCGATTTATCCATTTTTTATGGTGAAGACCCCTATGGTTGGATATTTCGGGTAGAACAATACTTCAATATTAATGGAATTGATGAAGCTGGAAGACTATCCGCAGTCGCTGTTTGTATGGAAGGCAATGCTTTGGGCTGGTATCAATGGCGTGAAAATTGGTCACCAATGGTATCCTGGGAAGAATTCAAGAAGGCGCTGATTCGAAGATTCGGTGGATTTCAAGTAAACAGACCACTGAAGGCCTTGCTGTCGCTACATCAAATGGGATCAGTAGAAGAGTTTCGATTGCAATTTGAATCAATTTCATCAATGTTGAAGGTTGACGATGAACAAGTTTTGATAGCATCTTTTCTGAATGGGTTGAAACCGTATATTCGGGGGGAGCTGCAACTCACACAAACAGACTCGATTCTGGATTTGATAGATCTTGCTCAAGGAATCGAAGAGAAAAGCTGGGTGGTTGGTGATGGGTCACAATGAGTGGGTCGTCCACACAGGCCCAATCATTTCGGGTTAAGTGAGTCTGGATTGAAGGTCTACCCGGCCCAATCCAATAAACCCGATTATCAACTATCATCGAAAATTCCTTGGAGCCCTAATCGCAAAGATGAAGGCGCTATCTCTCGTCCAACTCCTCCACAGCACCAGCCTCAAAGAACTCTCTCCCTTCCACAGCCGAGGTCGACCGATAATTTTACACCTTCCTACCGAAATTTCGACAACAAATATCCTCCACGGCGTGACTCAGTCTATCCATACAGAAGAATGACAAAAGAAGAGATTCAAAGGAAGCGCGAAAAAGGGATATGTTTTAAGTGTGATGGGAAGTATTACCAAGGCCATCGTTGTGGCGAGAAGCAATTTCATATATTGCTCTGTGATGATGAGCAATCAGACGAGCTCAGGATGAAGGAAGAAGAATTGGTCTCGCCAATTACAGGTACAAGGGATGATACTGAGGAAGGTGAACAGCAACCTACTTCTCCTGTGGAGCTATCAATAAATTCCTTGATGGGTCTGAATGGACCACAAACCATGAATGTGCGTGGCAAAATCAACGGCCGGGATGTCGTCGTTATGATTAACAATGGCGCATCCCATAATTTCATTCGTCAATATTTGGTGGAAGAATTGGGTTTGCAGGTACTTCCTACAAAACCTTTCACAGTTAGGCTGGGTAATGGGTGTACGGANTGTGCGTGGCAAAATCAACGGCCGGGATGTCGTCGTTATGATTAACAATGGCGCATCCCATAATTTCATTCGTCAAGATTTGGTGGAAGAATTGGGTTTGCAGGTACTTCCTACAAAACCTTTCACAGTTAGGCTGGGTAATGGGTGTACGGTCGAAAGTATGGGGGAGTGTCATAACGTTCATCTGCAGCTGCAAGATGTCATGATTAAACAGAATTTCTTCCTTTTCAAAATGTCTAGTGCCGATGTGACCATCGGGGTCATTTGGTTAGCTACGTTGGGGGAAACTATCACAAATTAGGGAAGAAACACTATGAAGTTTGTCCTAGATGGAAAGACAGTAAAACTCTAGGGGGATCCTGCTCTCCATCGCTCTGTCGTATCTCTCAAGAATATGTGTAAGGCCTATCAACCAGTTGATCAAGCCTTTTTGGTAGAATTCAGTGGCCTACAGGCTGACTTGGAAGTAGCCCAAGACATGAACCCGGGTATTCGATTCTTATTGCAGCAGTACAGTAAGGTATTTGAGCCACTATCTTCTTTACCTCCGACACGGTCTATTGATCATGCCATTAAATTGGAACCAGGAAGTAAGCCCCCTAACTTACGACCCTATCGCTATCCATACTATCAAAAGAATGAGATCGAGCGATTAGTGAAAGATATGCTGCTAGCGGGAGTGGTCAGACCTAGCGTGAGTCCTTTCTCCAGTCCTGTTCTCTTGGTTAAAAAAAAAGATGGCGGCTGGCGTTTGTGTGTGGACTACAGAGCACTGAATCAGGTAACAATACCCGACAAATTTCCAATTCCCTGCATCGATGAGTTGTTTGATGAGTTAGGAGGGGATACTCATTTTTCTAAACTGGACCTTAAGTCCGGTTATCATCAAATCCGTGTCCTTGAAGAAGATATACCCAAAACGGCATTTCGAACTCATGAGGATCACTATGAATTTTTAGTGATGCCGTTTGGACTCAGTAACGCCCCGGCAACCTTTCAAGCTTTAATGAATGATATATTCAAGCCGTATTTACGTAAGTTTGTGTTGGTCTTCTTCAACGACATTTTGGTATATAGTTGTGGTATGGATAGACATATTGAGCATCTAGAGGTCGTATTCCGTATTTTACTTCGCAATGAATTAGTAGCAAATAAAAAAAAATGTGTTTTTGGGCAGCAGTTTTTGGATTATTTGGGACATGTGATTTCGGCTCAAGGATTGGCTGTTGATCCTATGAAAATTCAGAGTGTTCTTCATTGGCCGGTCCCTCAAAATGTCACTGAGCTCCGCGGATTCTTGGGTTTATCCGGTTAGTATCGTCGCTTTATAAAGGGCTATGGTTGTATAGCGAAACCACTTACAAACCTTCTTCGCAAAGATCAGTTTTCCTGGTCATTAGAAGCCCAAGAAGCTTTTAATCACTTGAAAACAGCTTTAACTACCAGTCCAGTATTATCTTTACCGGATTTTTCCAAGCCCTTCACAGTTGAGACTGATGCTTCAGGATTTGGGATTGGCGCAGTTCTAATGCAAGAAGGAAAACCACTTGCTTATCTGAGTCATGCCTTATCTTCCAGAGCTCAACAGAAGTCAGTGTATGAAAGGGAACTAATGGCTATGGTTCTTGCTGTAAAGAAATGGCGACACTACCTATTGGGCAACCATTTTGTGATACACACTGACCAAAAGGGTTAGCATTTTTTAACAGACCAGCATCTCCTTAATGAAGCCCAACAAAATTGGGTATCAAAGTTGTTGGGATTCAAATTCACCATTGTGTACAAACCTGGATCCGAAAACAGAGCAGCAGATGCTCTCTCCCGCCGAAAAGAGACTGTCCAGATTAACGCATTATCTGTTGGCTATTTTGCTGGGTTAGATGATCTTGATGATGCAGTAATGCAGGATCCAAAACTACACAAACTTGTTCAAGATTTACTGCTACGACCAACTAGCCATCCTCCATTCCATTTAGTAGGGCATCGCCTATTGCATGGTTCCCGGTTAGTTGTTCCAAAAGTTGGTCCTCATATTAAACAGCTTTTGCTCGAATTTCATTCTTCCCCTATGGGTGGACATTCGGGGTTATTCCGCACTTATAAAAGGCTAGCTGCTGTTGTCTATTGGGAAGGTATGAAATCGAACATTAAACGGTTCATTCAAGCTTGTGATGTTTGTCAACGCAATAAATACGAAGCTTTGAAGCCAGCCGGTCTCCTTCAGCCACTGCCTATTCCCAATCAGGTTTGGGAAGCCATTTCTATGAATTTTATAGTGGGTTTACCCAAGGCATATAATCTGGATACTATATTGGTAGTGGTGGATAGGTTGACTAAATACAGTCATTTCCTTCCTCTCAAACACCCTTACACTGCAAAACAGGTTGCTGAATTGTTCATCAAGGAAGTAGTAAAGCTCCACGGCTTTCCTACCTCGATTGTTTCGGATCACGATCGCTTGTTTATGAGTCAGTTTTGGCGAGAGCTTTTTAAACTGGGAGGAACTAAATTGCACATGAGTACTGCTTATCACCCCCAATCTGATGGCCAGACGGAGGTTGTTAACTGTTGTCTTGAGACTTACCTCCGGTGCTTCGTCAGCTCTCAGCCTAAGCAGTGGCCTAGATGGGTTTGTTGGGCGGAATACTGGTTCAATACCACTTATAGTTGTTCCACGGGAATGTCTCCATTTCGGGCTCCTTATGGGAGGCAACCACCAACTTTATTGCGATATAATGAGGAGGAGTCCAAAGTGGAGGAGCTGAATCTGTTGCTTGGTGAAAGAGACCTGATCCTTGATGAGCTAAAAGCCAATCTTTTGAAGGCTCAACAACAAATGAAACATTTCAGTGACTTGAAGCGACGGCCACTTATTTAACCATATCGTTTGAAGTCTTTGGCCAGGCAGCTTAATGAAAAATTAGGTCCCCGATTCTATGGCCCATTTCCAATTAAAGCTAAGATAGGCTCTGTCACTTATCAGGTGGAGTTACCTGTATCGGCTAAAATTCATGATGTCTTTCATATCTCTCAACTTAAGAAGGCCGGGTCTCCTTTTCTTTCTCCATTACCTTTACCTTCTGCCTTACGGTAGGATTTGGTGATGTCCATGGAACCAGAAGCAGTTCTGAAAGCGCGAAGGTTGCTCAATAATGAGTTCCAGGTGTTAATTAAATGGAAAGGGCTACCTGTCTTTGATAATTCCTGGGAAGATTTCATCTTCATCAACAATCAATTTTCCACCTTGAGGACAAGGTGGCTCTTCTTGGGGGGGGTATTGATGAATCTACACCTCAGTTGAAGTATTACAAAAGGAAAAAGAGAAACGGCAAAACGGCAAAGCTGGGAATTAATTGAATTACAAGGGCAATTTAGGAAACTTGTATTGAAATACAGTTAGTGAGCTGGAGGTTTGTTGAGATTGTGGTTAAAAAGGGAGACGTGGGGAGTAAAAGGCATGATGAGTAATCTGTTGAGGAAAAGTTGTTTAGGGAGGTCCTAGCCCTCGAAGCTAGTCTTTTCTTTTCTATACTCTGTTCGTTGTCATTTCATCAGTTGATTCCTATTTCATTGACTCTCCCCTCTCGTTCTTATCTTAATATTTTTTTTTTAAGATTTATATAGAAACAGTTGATCCTATCAGTAGCCATTTAAGAAGAGTATATGAGTGAATAAATAAACTCTTTTATGTCTATTGAGAAAAGCGCAAAACTAAAACTTTTCTAATAAACTTTTTTTTTTGTAATTATGAAATGTCAAAGATACCCTTATTTTGTTTCAAAAGTTTAATCTTATTTTTCTTCAAGATAGAACTTTTTTTGGTAATTTAATATCCATTTATTTTTACAAGTTCTACACTGGTAATATCCTAATAAGTTGTACTTGAATAAATGCACCTGGATTTTTGGAATGAGTGCACTCAATTCCTCATCGCTTTTCTCACGGAAAACTGGACCTTCAATTGCAATACCATTATCAGTCAATATTCCACATTCCCTAGCAATAGCCTTTGCGGTGTTTATGTTGTCTCCAGTGACCATCCGAACAGTAATGCCAGCAGACCTACAGATTGCAACAGACTCCTTAACACCAGGGCGGACAGGATCTTTGATACCCACAATGCCAATACAAGTGTACCCTTTAATGGGAATGGAAGCTTCAGCAGAGTAATCATATCCAATTTCCATGTAAGCAAGGCATAGAGTTCGGAGAGCTTCATTAGCAAATTGTTCAATAGTATCTTCTAGATAATTAGCAGTTGTTTCATTGAGAGGTACAACCTCACCATTGGAGTTCAAAAACTTGTCACATGCAGCTAATATTATTTCAGAAGCACCCTTACAATGAGCCCTATATCCTCCTTCTGGAAGCTCTATAACCACTCCCATTTGCTTTTTCGCAGAGTTGAAGGGTTCAACTTTCACAATTTTTGATGCTTGTCGCTCTCTTTGAAAATCCCCACCAAGCAGCAAGCCAAATTCTAAAAGAGCAGTTTCAGTGGGTGTTCCCAGTATCTCAGTTTTGTTGTCTTCACCTTTAACAACCTCTCCCCCAGTGTTGTTAAATATTGATTGAAGTAGAATTTCCATAGCAGAAACAGAAATTGAAGAGCCTAAAGTAAGAGCACCCTCAGAGGTGCTTACTTCCTTGACTTGTAAACAAATGCATGCTTTCACAACAGTCATATGGTTAGTAGTTAGTGTGCCAGTCTTGTCACTACAAATACATGTAGACGATCCCATTGTCTCACAAGCTGCTAGATGGCGAACAAGAGCCTTATCATTCATCATTTTTTTCATGGCAAAAGCAAGACTCAAAGTCACAGCCAGTGGGAGCCCCTCAGGAACAGCAACCACAACAATTGTAACAGCAACAGCAAAATATTCCAGTATCTCCATCGCATCATCTCCAGACCACATCCAGTGGGTACCTTCTTGCAGCTTTCGGGTAAATAATCCTTGTACCAGAACAGCAAATGTCACAACAGCAAAAAAGAGGCCAATTTTCCCAATGATGGTTGCCACCCCATTCAATTTAACCTGCAATGGAGTCTCATCATCTCCTCCTTCACTTAGAGTAGCCATTAGTTTCCCCCATTGCGTTCTCATCCCAACTGTGGTCACAAGCATCTTGCATGAACCATCCTGAACTTTGGTTCCAGAGAGGAGAAAAGGATTTTGTTCATTCACATTAACTGGTTCACTCTCTCCAGTTAAACTGGATTCATTGATCAGCACAGAAAACCCTGAAATAAAAAGCCCATCGGCTGGGACCTGGTCACCAATGGAAAGATGAACAATATCACCAGGAAGCAGATCATATATTGAAATCTTCTGCCTGAATCCATTTCTGGTGACTTGAACTGTTATTTTTTGCTTCTCCTTATCCAAATCTTTAAACTGCAGAGATTGCTTGTAATCACTTGTGGCAGTTACAAACACGACAAGAAGAATACTGGCAACAATTCCAAGCCCATCATGAGCACCCTTTGGCCATCCCTCTATTACTATGCCAACCATCAGTGAGACAAAGGCGCAAACAGCTAGTATCATGAGAGTCATATCATGGAGGGCTTCCCATACAAAAATCCAAAATCCTCGCACTGGACTTTCAGTGAATTTATTAATTCCATAAATTTGTTTTCTTTGATCCAACAAATTCTCGGAAGTAGAGATACCATTGGTGATTGAAGTGGAGAGTTTCTCCACAATACCCTCAACCGCACCATGAGCTTTAAACTTCTTGATGTCACGACCTTCTACAATGGATCCCAACTCATCAGCACATATTTGAAAGCCTGCCGCCTCTACTTCCTCAGGCACAATGTAGTCACTGGACAAATTTAGACCTGTAACCATTCAGGGGGATTACACAGAGAGAATAGAGAAAAACCTCATAACATTTCAAACTTTGAATTTGACCAGTTTAGGAGATTCATACCATCGATAAACTGAAGTGCAGCTTTTGAAACCAATACTGCAACTCTAAACTTCTCCTAAAATGTTAAAGGTTGGGAAAGAACATAAAAAAGGAGGAGTAAGACGTAAGTTTTATTTGAGTTTAACATATTCTGTATTCTTATTCTTCATGGGAGCTGTAATAGCAATTAATATTTCATGCTAACCATTTCATTATTGTCATCTAGTAATTTCAGATGCTACATCAGAACTCAGAACCACAATACAGTTCAACAGATTTCAGTTATTCATCAAATAGCAGAAATTTTGCTCAACTGACTAGATGCTCTTAAGTAACACTAATGCAACTGTGTTAATTCTCTTCACATAATTCCAGAATAAGAAAACCAACATTTCCTGTGGCCTATATTAAGTATAACTGTGACTGAGTTATTATGTTTCTAGAATTTCAAATACGTTAATATATTCAATGGCCAACTCTGGTTAAGATGGACATTGCATATCAGTTAAAGAGGGGTATATGCTATATCAGAAACATATGAAATATAGTAAAAATCTTAAAGGCAGATTTAGTAGGGGCTGCAAACCGGATGGTCCACTACTTGGAACACTGTCTCTATCAGCATATACTTTGTGTAGTGAACGTTGCAACCTAATGAATAAATCGACAGCTTGCGATATGCAAATTCTTGACTTCATCCATTTGCTAAAATTTCATCCACAAAATGCAAAGGATTTGGGTTCCATCTTGCGCTGGTTTCTAGTGTTTCTTTGGACTAATAACTGACACAAGTTTTAAACTGGATCTTGCAATGAGAACCCCAATAACGTGCCATCAAGAGATCTATAAAAAATGATGTTGAAGAGAAGACCAACTTTCCATCCTCAATAGCTTGAAGCAAAGAAGTTAGGCGCTATTCAATTTTGCCAACTTAATATTACCAAAATAGGAAACCCTAATTAATCAGTATATAAATTACTAAAAATATATAGTAAGAGAAGAGAAACCTGATTATGTCGACGAAGGGTCTCAGCTTCAGATCTCTTAGCAAGATTAGCTGTAAAACGGAACCTTCGTTTCGGATTCTTTACAACTCCGCAGAGCCTCCTCCATCTCTGTAAAGCCTCTTCTGATGAGTTCTTGGATTTCACATCTCCAAAGTTCTCATTTAAGTAAGTTTCCATTCCTATTCTGTTTCTTCAGAAGTAAATCAAGCTTCTTACATTCAGAATAAACAAGAAACATATCAACCCAAAAAAAAAAAAAAAAAGAAAAAAANGAAGTAAATCAAGCTTCTTACATTCAGAATAAACAAGAAACATATCAACCCAAAAAAAAAAAAAAAGCAAAAAGCAAAAAAACACAACACCGGTCAGGCAAAAGTATGAAAAATTCAAATTGAAGCAAACATTAAAGCTAAAAGAGAAAAATAAACATCTCAAGATATCTTCATCTTTGCTAAAGTTCTTTGTCGGTAGACGCTAATAGAGACTTTTAAAAGCTACCTTTGAAAAAAGACTTGAATTGACTTCAAGTTTAAGCAACTCGAGGAAGGCAACTTCTCGGAAATTTCTCCTATTTCCCGATTCGATCTCCCATATTCTGCTTACACTTACGTCAATGTGTTAGGTTGTGCAGAGGGCATCCCCCCAATCCTATGGCGCGTGCAGAGCGCACGTGATGACATGGCGCCACATCATTCGAGCATCCTCCTGCACGGAAGATCTTCTCGTGGTATAGACAACAATTTACATTTTATTAATTACTCGTATTTTTGTTTTCACTTAAAATTATAACGTTATTCGTTGGCTAGGAATTTCCTGATTCGCCGGCAGCGTGATACGCGTTGCCATGTGGTTGCTGCTGGCAATTAGGTGCTTCATGGAGGTCTATAAGTTTTAAAAAAAATTAAACCCATTTTTCTCTTCTTAAATCTATGTATATATATAAATTAATTACAAAAATTATATAATTAAAATTAAAAAACAATAAATTTACAAATTCATGTTTTAGATGTTTTTATCATTTTTAAAATTTGTGTACCTTTAGTTATTTTTTCAAACATAAGAGGCCTTATAAATTATTATTTCGTAGCATTGATCGACGACAGACACAGAGTGTCTGCTTGTGCCTGCCTCAAACTCTCAATATTTTTTACTTTTATTTTATTGAAAATTCTATAAAAAAAAATTTACTTTTTGGACTAATGGATAACACGTGTCAATGAAGGATTGGGTAAACCAACCTGTTAGCAGGGCATATAGGGTTAGGTTTCATCCTCCTAATGAAATTCAAATTTTGAAATTCAAATGTGACTCTCACTTCAAAATCAAACGTCCATTTTTCAATAGAACATGCTGAATTGTTATATTTATGATTGAATTGCTAATCATAAATAAACTAAAATGATCAGAGATTAAGGATTTTTTATTAATAATAAATTAAAAAAATAATATTATTTACATCTAAAATTTTACTCTCACCTCTCGTTCTTTTCCCTTAAAAACTTCTCATAAACTATATCTCAAAAGATATTCAATAATATAAATAAATTTAATAAAATATTTAATATCTTTTATTAGTGAATTGATTTGTTGATTTGATTAAGTGAAATATTGAACAAATTTGATGTGTTGTCCGACCGATCCCTTTTTCTCTTAAAGGGGGATGCTTTTAAGATGGAATAAATTTTCTAATTGCATAATCAAATATTTTGAAGATATATCACTTTCAAGAGCACCTTATATTTGACTTTCTTTTTTGCTTATTTTATTTGTAAATTTGCATTTTCTAGTTTATAATTAAATTAAACAATACCCCTAAAGATGGAAAAAATTTGTTTGATATTTTAATTAATTGAACTCCTACCGTTAATCCAAAATTATCAATTAGTATTTTCTGTTAATTGACACAATAATTAAAGAGAGGAAAAAACTATTATGTCCTCTTCTCCTACCTTATCTAAGTAATAATATAAAGTACCATCATTATATTTTAGTCTAATTTTGATTAACAATATGTTTGATATTTTAATCGCCTATACTCTAAGGTCTGCACAAAATCATCAACTAATCGATTAAAAATTACCCTAACGGTTAAGAGTATTATAATAATTTTATGATAAATAATGTTAATACTCTTCTGACTTCTTTAAATAATTGTATATATAGATATATATATATATATATATATATAAGTTATAATAGTCTTCTCATGAGTTTTGTTATTATTTTCGTTAACTGAATCAGCTAATTAATGATTTTATGCAAACTTTAAAGGTTTAGTTGATTAAAATATAAAATATGTTTTTTTGCTTAAAATCATACCAAAACATAAGGATAGTCCTTTATATTATCTCCTTACCTTACTTAATTACCTTTTTATCTGTCATTAAAATTTTTCATAGTCTCTTTACTAAAATAACCTCTTATATTACTTCGTTACTTAACAAAATTACTAATTGAAGATTTTACATAAAAGACAGGGGCTTAGTTGATTGAAATACCAAACAGGTATTTTTATTTTAAATTAGGTCGGTTATTGTTTGACCTTATATCAATATTTATTTGTAAGAAAAATCTTATCAGATCTTTAAATCTAATTTTAATAATAATACTAATTGTATTTATTAAATAATAAAATTGTTAAGACAAACATTAGTTACATGGGGAAGGTCGTTGCACAGTGTCCCAAGAGGTAGATCGTAAACATTATTTTATTTTATTGGACCTTTCGCATTTAATATTATTTTTGAAAAGGTCAGGGGGCAGTTGTATTTTCTTTAATTACCTTATCGAGAAAGTAGAGTATTTTTTTAGGGGTAAATACTAGACAACCCCAAGGTATATCCTAAGTACAAATTCATCCTTATCTTTTAGAAAGTAACATAAAGACCCCTGTAATTTGCTTCCGTTACTGAATCTGGGACGACGTGAGGGTAGTGTTGTACTTTCAGTTAAGAAATTATTTAAAATTCAAAAAATCTTCCGACACTAAAAGACGTTTTCTCAGGTTCTCATGTTTGGGAACAAGTGCCCAAACAGTAGAAGAAAAATGATCGGAGAAATAACTTCTCTCACTTTTCATCACCTTCTCTCACCTGCTTCTCACCTCTTTAGTGTGAAAGAAGCTCTGTCACAACCATTCACCTTCTCTCTCGAAATCAAACCACAATCCAAAATCAGGTTGCTGTGTCTTGCCGTCAGAATAGTTGAAGAAAATGACGATATCAAATTCACCCAATTTGTGGTTTGACGAACTAGACGAAAACTGGTAAGTTTTTATAGAACCCTAAACTGACTCTTCAGTTGATTTTTAAGTTTTAATCGCTACAGCATCTTCCATTTCTGGTCTCTTACCACAAATAGAAGTAAATCCCCAACGTGCAATGTTATCAAATACAAATAATACTCTCTGGGTTCCTGTCCTACATATTTCCTTTTCCTGCTGCACCTCAAGTCTTGAGCACGAAGATTTTGGATCAAAATCATTGGAGCCTTTGCTATCATCTACCTCAAGATCTACTACCATTTGTAAAGCCTCAGACCCAATATTTGTATCATAACCTTCAAAACTGCCAGCATTTTGTTTCCTATCTATTGTTTTGGGTRAATTTCTCGAATCACTAACTACTGACCGAGAACCTGAACTATCAAAAACAGGTTCACCACCTACAAACATTGAATCATCTTCCTTACTTTACTGATTAATGGATTCAGTAGAATTAAAACTGCCCTCATTTTCGTCTATCATATTTTGTAAACCGTTATGTGTTCTGATTCTACTGTATATATCATTAGCACAAGAAATGGATGGACATCTTTAGTCTGAAATTACAAAGTCTCCGAGCAGCTCTTGATTTGCTGTTGGACTTATCTTTAGATACTATCTTAAATTTGCGGTTTATTGCATCAATAAAACTTTCTTTGGGTGCTTTCTTTTTTTCTTCTTTGGATGAAGACTTTGCCCACCATAAAGGTATATTTATATCGGAAAAAAAAAAAAAAAGAAGAGAAAATATAAGGCCAGTTTCCAACTTAAGATCCAATCCTCCAGTCTAGATAAGCTACCACAAGATGCCAACTTAACAGCCAAACTTGAAACTCACATGTCTGCAAGTTTAGTTTAGTGGAAGCACTTGACAACAAATTTGAAGCATCAGTTATAAACATATTTAGCCCAAAAATTCCAATTGCTGTTGACTCGTTGGAGACTATGTTACTGAGCCTGGATACATCCTCCATGCATTCCCTTCCCCTTCCCAAACCTTCCAAAATCATCTCTTTACTAGTATTCTTTAGCTACTTTTTTCTCTTCTCAANAAGAACTCGGTAGAAATGTATATGATATATAGATAAATTAATAAAATCAGAGAAGAAAAGAAGGGATTATGTTGATTAGATGTGATTTGATGCGATACAACCATATCTTGAGGCCAATCCCTGATCAATGCATGTGGGATGAGGATCATGAAGAGACAATTCATCCCCCAATCAAAAGGGCAAAAATGGGAAGGCCTACTTTGAATAGGAGGAGGGAAGACAATGAGAGGTTTAAACAAGCAAGAGCAATTACTGTTATTTGTGGATTTTGTAAGTTGCAAGGGCACAATAAAAGGTCATGTCCTGCCTTGGGTAGAAATGCAAAAAAAGCAAGACATCAGGTGAATTTTCACACCATTTTTTATGTATTATTCTANTTGTTTTTCAGCTATGAGTGATTGTGAGTCTTTATCTTGTAGGAAACAACAAATGATTCAAATACAGAAGCTGGAAGCTCAGTTCAACATGAGATTGAAAGGGCTGATATTGCTGATGGTTCACAAGTGGATGGTTCACAAATTACTCAGCTTGGTAATTGAGTTTGAAACCTGTCAGTGTGTTTTTGGAACTTATTTAGCAAATTTAAACTAGGAGTTGGACCTTTTTTGTGTTAATGGCCAACACAATCTTTATTTAAAAACTGTTCTGTATATGCTGTTNTTTGTATACTGCCCCTAGCCACAGTATCATATACACAACTGTTTTTGTATACTGCCCCTAGCCACAGTATCATATACACAACTATTTTTGTATACTGCCCCTAGCTACAGTACCATGTACACAGCTCTTTCTTGAGGAGTGTCCATTATTACTGTGGAATACAATTGAATGAAATATATTAAATATTTTACTAGTATTTGTTATTATTTTTTGTAATTATGCAATGATTTTCTGGTAGTTTGATTTATGTTGTTTAATACAGATGTAATTTGAATTTTGGCAGTTTTGTTTACGCTTGTAAATACAGGCAGGTGAAGTTCAGGGCTGTGATGGAGCTGTGAAAAATTNAGGTGTGATAAATTAGCTGTAAAAAAAAAAATAACAAATTAGCTGAAAAAAACGCGAGGGCATGTGATTCAGGACAAAAAGACAAAAAGAATAAGGCTTTAATTTTGTTTGGTCAATATATTTTAAATTTTTTATTCAACTACCAATTTAATGAATATTTTATAATTTTATAATTTTATTATTTTATAATAGAACAAAATAGGGATATTTTTGTCTTTGCATATAAGTTCAATTTTTCTGTCAAATCTGCTAACAGATCCAGTAACGGAAGCAAATTACAGGGGTCTTTATGTTACTTTCTAAAAGACAGGGGCGAATTTGTACTTAGGATATACCTTGGGGGTATCAATGTATTTACCCCGTATTTTTTATTCGGTTTAGGAAGAATCATGAGTGTGTGGCATTAGCCCTCATTTAATTAAAAAATTTCCAACCCTAAGATATTTTACTCATTTTATTTTTTTGTAGATCCAATTTATTTTTTTATAATCTATCACTTAGCGAGGTGGGTGTCATGTCCGATAATTTATTCTTAGACAATGGGGTTCGTTCCATCATCATGGGCACTCATCAAGGCATGTGGCATGTGTTGCTTTATGATTAATTTTGAATAAATATAAAAAAAAAAAAGTTAAATCGAGAAAGTTGTTTTAAATTATATTTTATTATTAACTAGTTGAGTGTGGTCTTGTTAAACTTATACAATTAGAAAAAAAAGTTTCTTTTAACTTGGCTATTGTTTTGAAATTTTCTCATTTATCTTTTACCAATCAGTTGGGCCAGCAAAACGACAGCCGACATAGTTGGGCCGGTCTAAAAAAACTTAGCCCATGGATTTCGCATTACGAAGTGTTAACCTGCTGGGAGATGGTCCATCTGAAGTCCATAATGAAACTCTTCCGCTCAGTCCTCCTGGATGTATGAAACCAGTGGAATTCGATCCGAACCCAAAAAACAAGGAATGCTGGGAATCCTTGGGAACCCATTCAAGGACAAGGGCAACGGTAAAAAAAGTGCCGCCTGGTGTTTCAATTTCAAATTAAATGATCTGAATGGGCTCCCATCCATCAGCTAAAACGTCTCTATACCTGATCCAAGAAAGGATAGAATAATCGTATAAAATCTTAAAATTTTCACAAAAGATCTATCCACAAATGTTATTAAAATGAGGAGGAGCTTTAACAGCTGACAGGAGTCACAGGATAGGCATATTACTTAGCAGCAAGCCGGCACTAGTCAACCAAAATGACTACTCAGATCATGTGCATCGATTGCGTGCACGCCTCACCCTGAACAAGTCAGCAGGTTTTAACTCCTCGCCTTTCATGATAGAACGCACGTATACAATTTCATTCAGCCTCCGATAGTCTGTCAAAGAGAGGCACCAATCACTTGCTTTCAATATATACTAAACAGTATCGAAATGAACAGAAAAGGGGGACTCAAGAAACATATTTGAGCGACCACCTTGGCTGGCAGGGCAGGTATAGGAATAAGATTATCAGAAGAGATAGCGTCACATAACGGATAGAGTAGTCATGAACAGGAATTGGATGAAACTTAGTGGACAACCCACCAATATCTTACGAATCTATGTATCGTGTTTAAGTCAAAAGCTTGCAATCTTAAGCTTTACGATTTCACTCGTCATTTCATCGTCTTCTAGCGTTTGAAGCCATTCAATTAATTAAATCTTTTGTTCGTGGAAAACGACCTCAAAATTAAAAACTTTATTATGTTTTCTCCATATTCATTGCGAGAAAGAGAACCTACATACGTAACTTAAGTCATCTAATCAAGATTATAGTTTCGCTACAATGACAATTAACGTAGTAATACTGTAACGGAAGAGGCTTCTTCATTTTGTTCTTACCGTACGTTGTGACACGACAAAGGGCACCAGCAGCATCCAAGAAAATCCCAAGCAGTTTCGTGGAAACTCGGGTTGCACAAAACAGAAGGCTCCAATAGACGCCACTTAATATTAATTAAACCATAAAATGAAATGAGGTCTAAAATCGAAATCATATTGGTGGTGAAGGCACCATAGTAGAAGGTGAAGGGGTGATCCACCATATCTCAAGCACGCAAAATATAAGTCGATATATATATATAATATGGGATTTGGGATTTTCATGAGTCATTATTTGGGATTTATAAGTCGCAAAATAGAAGGCACCCCACTTGGGATTTTCACGCATGCCTTAAAAGAGAAATTTTTGGACTACTCTATTAGCTTAATAGATCTTGAAGATGGAAAGAAATTAAAGAAAAAGGAAATGATTTATAGTGGAAATAATTATGTCGAAAATCGCTTGTAATAATCTCCAAGGTAATCATACAAGAGAATGACCTCCAACTGCGCCCTCCCTCTCCTTTTCTCATTGACTTGGATTCCAATAAAACTCCTTCATGTTCTAGAATTTAATTTTTTTTTTTAAATATGACAAAAGCAAACTTTTTTCTTAATAATTACGCTGAACTTTTATATTAAAAGCAACACAAATAACTATTTCTATATCTCCACTAACAAGGGTACATGATGAGTATAAAGTCACAATTTAGAGATCCCATTTCACCTTTGAGTACTATTATCTTATCATAAGGACCATTTCATGCATCCTCATGAACCATTTGGATGTTTCATAATTTATATTTTCCTATATATTTGTGACATATATACATACATAGTTCGATTCTAAAAACTTCTTGGTTCTCACTCTAATTAACTGCTTTGGTGAAACACGGGCATTACTTCACTCAATGGAAAGTAAGTTGTAGTGTAGACATAAGAAAGTTACATTATGCATTCTTCTTTTTTCCTTTTTCTTTTTCGTTTATTCTTCTTTTCCTACTCAGCAAGCAACGGGCGATCCCATTTGAGTAGCTAGACTGGACGAGGTCGAATCTGTGTAGATGCTAAATAACGAAGCAGGGAAAAGAAGAAAAGAAAAGTATGGATAAGATAAGCCCAATGACTCATCAAACCAATTAGACTTTATACCGAAACTTGTCTCCACAAGCTTGTACGAACTGTAAATTTAATGTCGTTGTTCCATTCCATTCACAGTATGCCGTTCCTGGGGCCGCCAGGGGGACCCAAAAACCAAGCTATCACGATGACTTATCTCCTCGCTTTAGATTTCATTATTCATGTCCTCACATCAATGCCCTTATCTCTTTGATTTTGTAGATATTGTAATTGTAGACCTAGCAGCTACCACCTCAGCTACTGCCACCTACCTCTAAATCTTGGGCTCACGTTGCCACTCCATCTAGTCATAGCTTTTCGGTCGCCTGAGTGATTCTCCATAGTAGTTGAGGTTCTCCCCTTGAATTTTCTCAAAAAAGAAAAAGAGAGTAAAATTTTAAGTGTACTGAAAGCGATTTGCATGTTACTTAAAAGCCCAAATGATACAGTTTGCATGCTCATGTCATTCACATTGAGAGTTTGACTTTAGAAGAAGATAAGATTATGAGGCACGGTTGATGGGTTTCTCCGTCACCGAATGACGTCATGAAGGCTTCTTAACATTGGATCCATGAATTGGACTTTCTTGGACTTTCTTATTGTGTGTGCGCCACGCGGAGCAAATTAAACCTCTATGCTATGATGTCATTTGTCATGATTGATTACTTGGTAGTTGTTATGATATACACTCCGCTTTAATTTTTTGTGGGAAACCTACTCGATAAGGAGTGACAGGGGTGGTGGAAATTTAGAAAAGTTTTGTAGAGTATTAATTCTTTGTTATTGGTTACTCACATATGGCAAAACTAACCGGATAAGATCGTTTAGAGTGATATTGTTATATGCTTCTTTAAAAACTGCTTTATCTTGGAAAAGTAGCTGTCGCAGAAATTTGAGAAAGAGTGGAGAGGTCAATTCTGTGGCCAATGAGCTGGATGCGCGCGGCAACAAGAAGAAGATGGACCATGTAGGCAATATATTTTTTAAATGAAGGCTACACCCATTGAATCGGATTCCAGTGGTGACCCAGTGACCCTACTTCTCTTCTCGTTTAACCGGTGAATGCAGATTCCATGTAAATTGTAATTAAAGCATACAAGCATAGCATGGCATGGATATAGCCCTAGCCTGGCTGCTTAGGGAGTCAAGTGAGACAGCACTCAGTGCAATCTCTCGCTTTGGACTCAGGTGCCTGGCAAAATTACTGATATGGTTGCGCATGTTGTCCGTTACACTAATTGAGTATTGTGTTTTACATGGACGAATATGTCATCGTCTTTCATCATCACCAGCGTCAGACTCGCCCAATCCCACTTTGCAATATAATCATGCATCATATAACACGAAATGAATTCTTTTTAGGTAAAATGCCAAAGCATGTCTTACACAAACCTTCAAAAATCTTCAATTAATTTTGAGGCCTTCTTGGTTTCCTCTGCCGTCACTTAGTGCAGTGCCTACCTATCTGTCTTGTAGTTGCGCCACTGACTGATGTCTTCGTAAAATGAGATTGTGGCTAATTCAAAGTTTTTGAAAAAAATGCGGATTAGGTACTGATTGTCAATTATTCTGAAAACAAAATTCAATTATTCTATACTTTTCTTTCTTTTTTTTTTTTTTTTATTAAGAGAGGATAAGATACAGGCGTGATAATGGCCATCGCTATCACGGATGTCCTCTTTCACCTCAAGACGCTTGTGAACTGTAAATACGGAAATTAAGATAGCAAAATATTATACTTTTCTGTTTTTACGTGGAGGCAGGCAATACCACTATTGATAATTTTTTTCTTTATATCATTTCCTTCTTGGTGAAAAGGAACAACATAACATGTGACAGGGGTATGTTATGTAGCTATTTATATTGGAAAACCTTATAAAGAAATTATTTTGTATGATGCTGTAGAGATGGACGTTAGTCATGTTTTGCTGGGAAGACCATGACAATTTGATCGCGTTATTAGATTTGAAGGAAGAACCAATATTTATACGTTGTGGTTGGATCGAAAAAAGGTGATTTTGATGCCGCTTAGTGATAAAAAAGAGACGAAGAATTGTTCAAAAGTTGATGGTCAGAGTCTATAGGCAATATTAACAAGTCATATGGAAACTGAATATGAAGGGTATAGTAAGTTGATTAATTAGAACCAAGAAGAAGAATCCGAGTGGAAAGAATTACCAGAGAAGGTGCAACCAATTTTAGCCGAATGTGGGGATATTACTTGTCCTGAAACTCCTGTCGGACTTCCACCCATGCGAAATGTGCAATACCATATTGACTTGATTCCCAGAGCCAGCTTACCAAATCTGTCATGTTATGGACTTAGTACACAAGAGCACTCCATTCCACAAGGGCAAGTCAAATACTTGCTGCAAAAGGGGTTTATATGAGAGTATGAGTCATTTCACTGTTCCCATATTGTTGTTGCCAACAAAATTACTGTCAAGTAAAGTTTCCTGATTATGAGGTTGTAAGATATGTTAGACCAATTACATGGTGCTAAGGTGTTTTCCAAAGTTGATCTCTGTACTGGTTATCATCAAGTATGAATTATATCTGGAGAGGAAAGAAATTTTGTTCAATATCTTTTGTTTATAGTTTTCATATCATCTGAAAGTGGAAATGTTGTGCTTGGCTTTCTGTTCTTTTTCGTGGACTTAAAAGAGGAAGAAATTGAGGCCTGGATTTTAGCGGGTTTCTCTTTGCCCTTTCAAATTGGGTCACATAGAGAGCAGTTAGAAATTTTGGCATAAGGGAAAATGCTGTCAGACAGTAAATATAAAGTTACCACAAAGCCTGCTTTAACTGATCCAAAACTGAGTGCTACTGAAAAAGTTGCTGCAGCATGAATGGTTATGTTGAATTTGTGAACCAAAGAATAGTGGGGGCAGAAATTCTGAACTGCAGATTACAATCTGAAAACTTTCACTCGTCATTAAATAGCATAGTTGATTTTCTGCAAATAATGTACACATATTTTCAAATTTATTTACCCTCCTGATTAAATGGTGATTTAGTGTCATAAACCAAAATTCTCCATCCAAAGCTGATTGCCATGACGCGAAAAGAAAGTTACCGACGAAAAATATGTGAACAAAACTGACACGCCAAAAACACGAGAGCCATCACTCGAGACAAAGACAGCCCAAACAAACCAATACCCAGAAAATTATCTTGTATAATTATGTTGTTTTCAAGTCACTGTAGCACGCACACAGCCCAATCACAACGTCGGCTCCAGTTAGATACTGTGCTTTGAATATAAATGGCAGTCCTGCAAACATAAGAAGACTTGTAATAAGCCACACACGTACGCACGCGGCACGCCTTACTTACCTAGATTAATTTTTACAATAATAAACAGTACCCTTCTCTCTCTCTCTCTCTCTCTCTCTCTCTTTCTCCCACCAAAACAATCTAACAGCCTTCAATCAAGACTCGATTCTTTTCCAAACGGAACAAACTGATGGGCAACAGCCTCTTAGAAGCTCTCCATGTTCGTGTGATAGGTTCCGGGGAGAAAATCCTCGTACTTGCCCATGGATTCGGCACTGACCAATCCGCATGGCAACGCATTCTTCCGTATTTCACCCAATATCGTGTCATTCTCTACGACCTCGTTTGTGCTGGAAGCGTCAACCCTGAAAACTTTAACTTCAATAGGTACACCACTCTCGATGCCTACGTTGATGATTTGCTCGAAATTCTTAAAGCTCTTGGCGTTGAGCGCTGCGCCTATGTTGGCCACTCCGTCTCCGCTATGATTGGAATCCTAGCTTCCATTCGCCGCCCTGAGCTCTTCACCAAACTCATTCTCATCGGTGCTTCTCCAAGGTAAAAAATGAGAAATTTCAGAATTTACTGTACTTGACCTGGGTTATTTATTTTTTTGGCTCAAATTCTTAAGCATATAATCTAAATTTATGCCTTCAGATTCTTGAATGACAAAGATTATCATGGGGGATTCGAGGAAGCTGAAATACAGAAATTGTTCAACGCAATGGAGGCCAATTACGAGGCGTGGGTTTACGGCTTTGCACCTCTGGCAGTGGGTGCAGACGTGCCTGCTGCTGTGAGAGAATTTAGCCGGACCCTTTTCAATATGAGGCCGGACATATCATTATTCGTTTCAAAAACGGTTTTCAACAGTGATCTGAGAGGCTTCCTGGGCCTAGTCAGGGTGCCGTGTTGCGTAATTCAGACCGCCAAGGACGTCTCTGTCCCGATTTCTGTGGCTGAATATTTGAGGAGACATCTCGGTGGCCGGACCACGGTGGAGATTTTGAAGACAGAGGGCCATTTGCCTCACTTGAGTGCACCTGCCCTTTTGGGTCCAGTAATCCGGCGACAACTACGATGATGTTATTTTACTTAGGTAAATATTGTTGATTTTCTTAGTATGACTTATATAAAAGACAGATTTTCCTAATTTAAAAAAAATATCAATAATTTCTTTTTATTAAGAAAATTGTTTGATAAAATGAAGGAAATGGCAAAAAAAAAAATCAAAAATCAGAAAAGAAATTGTTGATTATTTTTTAAAAATAAAGAAAATCTGTCTATATTTTATAAATCATATTATAACAGAAAAATCAACAATATTTTTATTTTGATATTTTTATTTTTAGCGATGTGCAGGCCTAGGCCTAACTGGGTACTTAGTATCTATATGCTTATAGCTCCAACGTGGGGTCCAAGGAAAAATGTAGTAAGAGTGGAGGTGTTGACATGAGAATAATTTGTGGACATTAGTCCTTGGATTTTTGGATTGTATCATCTTTTTCAGAAGATAAGAATGCCCATGTGATCGCACGTGATGACGTGTCCTTCTTGTATTCTTCTTTTTCTTTTTTAATTTTTCTTTTACGTCATTTTAAAAAAAAAAAAGGGGTGCCTACCGTTACCTTGATTTGGATTTTTGACGTCGAATGCAAGCATAAAGAAAATAAAAATGTTTTTAGTGTTGTACTTTGAGTACTCTATTGTCCAGTTTCTGCAAAACTCTCTAGACAAACGACCCATATTTGTACATTATCTCAATGGAGAATCTTCAAGCTTGTGTCTTATTGCTTATGAGATCCAAAATATGGCTGACCCACCACTTGATTCCTTGTCCCTTGTTCTTCAGTCTCAGTTCTTCTAAACCGTCTAATTTCTTCAAATATCATATGAGAAAAAATTAAACTTTTTCTTCAACAATTCACACTCGACACATAGGATTCAGAAATATCTGAATTCTTTAAAGAGGTGTAATGAAGAGTGAATTATAGAGTCTATTGGCAAGTTGGGGAGATTATATATGCTTTTAGCCTTAGGTAAACTTTGAGTTAACATCAACTGTGAAAGATGCCTGTTGTCTGGTAAGTAAATTCCCAGACTCAATCGATTGGTTATCGTTTGTGAACAATGGGTGTCCAGCAAACTCGATTATCTTAAAGCAACCACTGAAATTGATACACCGAATGATTATGATGCCCCGTGCTAGCCAGTCGCTGAAGAGCTTTTAAACATTACTTAAAGCAACCCAGTTAGGAATTAGTGGATGCGTTTCCATTCCTGTAACTTTTAAAAGCTTTAAACGGATAAGAATACCAAAGTCTATGTATCACAACTTGCAAAGGTTTGTCCATGATATGAATTATGAAACACAATTTGTAACTGTTCACCAAAGAGAGTATGCAATATAAAATTATGAACACTTGATAAGATACTTACTAGAACGCTTTTGGCCAGAACGCATGGACAAAAATGGTTCTTAATATATGAAACCTCAATGAATTCTCTGTCATATATATTAAAAAAAAAAAAAAAAGCTTTTAAAACATAAATTTCCCGGACAGAAAGCCCTGAAGTTTAGATCACGCGGATAGTTCTGGGCCCTAAAATGTTTGTTTCAAAATCAAAGACTGTAACGGGGTTCAACGCTGCTAATAGGCTACATTGAGCACCAAAAAGGCCCAGCCCCGTTGATGCTCCTGTAAAGCCCAATTGAGAACCCCGGAACACTTCTGCCCATCCAATTAAATCATGAACATTTCTCTCTAATCACAGTCTGTACAAGTGACAACTGAGAAACCAATTTTGATGTAGGATGATATCAACGAGAAACCTTTAAGTTTCGGACTTATTTCATTCGCAGAAAACGTTTGTCATTCTTTTTTCACCACCCACCCCTCCCTTGGAGGAATCAATATGTTACGGAATCCGTTAGTTAGGCATCAATGTTCTATCCAGTCATACGCCAATTACCAATCTACCATTAACCACAATTTACAAAAAGCATATGCTTAAATAAAATATATTATGTTTGAAATGACAAATTTTACGGTTTTTACCCCTAACAAAGTCAATAAATATGGAGTAGTCCCTACCACTTTGCAGGTAAAATATCAAAAATACCTCTAATATACAAAAAGCAAGAGTGGACCATTAGAATCTTATCGTTGCACTCATGCATGCCATTACAATAAGAGTAATATTATTTATACAAAGTTTGTATCTCAATTTTATATATAAAATTGATGTGACATCAAATAAGTGGTAATATAAATACATGAAAATCAAAATAATAAATAACGATATATTTACTTCACCACTCACTTGATGTTAGTCATCTTTCTATATAAAATTAGGATACAAAACTTTGTATATATAATATTATTCTTATAATAATAATGTAGCATAGTTATAATTATAATGCAGTATCGTTAATACATGTTTATGCTTATTTCGTTTGCTTTCCTTATAAAGATGATGTATTCTTGTAAGTCAATCATATATGAGTTATGTAATGAAATGACTTACAAAGCAATTTACAATCATGAGCAGTAAACATAAGAGGTTTAATAGTTCAAAAAAGCATACTTCACTACCATAAACAACATACCACAATTTGCATATAAGAAAAGATAAAAAATACACTAATAATTTCCAACAAATTGAATAATTAAGTTGGCATAAATAACATTTCATAGTTTGAAATCAATTCCAGTCAGTTTGTATTAAATATTATGAACCATGTGGTCCACTGATTGTGCCATATAGAGCATAATATTCATGGCATTGCCTATCTGAAGGACTATACAAGTTCCTTTACAAAAAAACAGCAACCATATAGACCATTTTGTTTACAAATGTACCCAAAAGCTGTTTCATGTAACCAAAATATACCAAAAGCTTCGAAAAACCAACTCTTATTTGCTCTGTATTCCCTTTGTTACCACCTTGTCACTGTAAGATTATTTCCAATGTAAAAAATACAAACGATATATTTAAATGAATAGGTAATGTAACAACTGTGATCTTAATTTTTAACCTGTCCGAAATATGTTTGGACTTTGCTGTGATAGACCTTGAGATGGTGGAAGACCTGAGCAGCCAACATCTTGTGAATATTGTTGCTGAGAAGAGGGCAAGGTTGTTGACTTGATATCGAGAAGAGGGAACGACAGCTGGTTGCTGAGAATATGTTGGTGGCTGCTGAGTTGATGTTGGCTGAGAAGATGCTCCCACATTGGATTTTCTACCCTTAAACATGAAAGAATTTTGTCAACCGATATCATATCAAACCAGAATAATTTTATCCACACAAGGAAATACAGTCACCTTATCTTGATTTTTTTCTGGCACATGCTTGCATGACCTTTTGTTATGGTTGTACCCATTGCATTTTTTGCATCTCATGGTGAAGTTCTTTTTTGCAGAGGGCTCATCATCTGGATCCATTCTTCTATTCGTCTTTGGCCTCCCTGCTTTTGTTCTCTTCTTAGGAGGCTCCAAGTTGTTACAAGACACTTCTGCCGCTCACTTTGATCTAGTATGGGCTTGATGGTTATATGTAACTATATATTTGTCTCTCAACAGCATCTTGTGTCCAAAGTGACCAACATCTAATCTCCGTTTATGAATGCAAGCAATGACATGCTTGCAAGGTACTCTAGAAATTTGAAATAATCCACAAGAGTAGAACATTTCTTCTAATTTTACCACATAAACTCTACCATGTCTACAACTTCAAACTCTAGGTTACCACACCACATAACTTGGAGTAACTTACAAAACTTTCTTTTATCACCAATCTTAGTCCTTACTTTTTGTGGTACATTAGTATGCCTCTTTTTGCATTCTTTAAGCCTGCAGGGCAACAAAAAAACAAATTAGTAGCTAATCAGAAATAAAAGACAAACAGAAAGATTAAGATGAATGCATAACTTTGTCTACATCCTCTTCATAATCTTCCTTCTTATATCTTCAGCCTTTCTCAAATACGTTTAACTTAAATGAGGAATTCTGTAATGTTACTTGTTTCATTTTCATTCTTATTGCTTTCATTGTAGCCATCTCTACTCCACATCATTGGGGGAATTTTGCTCAAATACTCGTGAACTTTCTTGTCCAGGTTATTAATCTCCTCCATTGCAGTTTGAAAAATTAACATTCGAAGCTTTGGAAATCTCCTATAACAGATCATGCAATCTTGAAGCAGGATAGTCTTTCTTGAAATTTCGATAGAGTTGCCTGATACAATATTTCTTAGATGCATAAGGCCACTGTGTATTCAAAGCATTAAACACTTATTTTCTGCCTATCACTCATAAAAGTCATATGCAGTCCACACCCATCAACTCCCCCAATGTGTTCACCTAAAAGTTCTAAATGCCAGTTTCAAGTTTAGTTACATTCAACCTCACAAATTCCTAAACCCAGGGGAAACATCCAGTTGGCATCAACAGACACTGCTGCTGACAAAACCCCTTCCCATAGGGCCCTTTAAGGTTACACCCATCTACATCTAAAAAGGACCTACAACTCTCAATAAACCATATCTTTTTTGCTGGGAAGCTTATGAAAAAACCTTGGAACTTAGGGTGTGCAGATATCAATTCTACATCTGACAAACATATGCAATGGTACCGGGGTTTGAAATTCTTATCATTTTAGCATATTTGTGCAACAATTTAAGTGCTTTTGGATGATGCTTACCAATCACCTGAAGAGCTTCCAACCTACCCCTATACAACTTCTGTCTTAAAGGTTCAAACCATATGTTGTTTTCATTCCCTTTCTCAACCACTCCATATCTAATTTAGGGTTCTCTAAAATGCTCCTCATATTTTTTGGCTATCCAAGTAGATGTGCACTCAGAGGTGTCAACTAGCTTTGCACATGTATTCTCAGGCTTATATGTCTTGACTTTGAAAGTTGTGAAATCAATGGTTTTGGAGCCATAAAAGGACAGTTGGTAGCAGCACACTTGAGGTCACCCTATCTCTCTAATTTTTCACCCAACCCGAAACTCAATCTTTCCATCTAAACTAGCCCTGAAGCTACGCCTTCTATGAAACCTAAACATTATAGCTCTGGCCACTTCCTCATCTGAGCTAGAAATAATTTTCCTAAAGATTTCCTCATCACTTTGGTAATCTGACATGTCAGCTACTGACACCTCTGGACTATCTTCTTTTCTCTTCATGTCCTCCCCTTTACTGCCTACATTTTGGTTGGATTCTAGTTCTGGGTTAGTAAGTGGCTTAACTCCTGGTACACTAACTGATTAAGGCGCTGGAGTGGCCTACCTGACATCAGCTCCAGACTCAGAGTCATTCTCACTGGGACTTATTTCTTCTACAAAAGAGCCTTCATCAGCAACAACACCGGGTTCATTATCAACTGTTGTATCAGGCAACTCAGTTTGAAGGGGCTTAGTTTCGAGTGGTCTGAGTTCTACCAACAATGTTATACTAAAAATCCCCTTAAGTTTAAACATTGTAAACATTTCTAATAACTGATTGTCAGTTTCTATTACCATGTTCTCATTACTCCAACGTAATAAAGCACTGACTTTCATGTCCGTATCATCTACCACACCCATATTGGCTATTGCACACTTCATTAGCCTCTCTAACCAACGCAATCTACTCCAGTATTCAGGGTCTACTTTCCCAAAGGGAAAATCTGTACCTTATGCTTTCAAAGTCAAACTAAAAACCACCATGACACTGTCATATGCATCATATGAGATTAAGATATAAAGTAACCAACAAAAATAAATAAATAAACCCAAAACTGATAACACCGTGTACATGGATGATATGTATCTACTGTAACACAAACACATTTCTTGCATGCATGTCAATATAACAATTCAAACATGCAAAAGTATGTAATTTATTGAATAAATTATAGATTATTCTCAAGAATTTCAAATAATCCCAAATCGCTCTAAAATCAAGGGTTTCAATTTTAGGTAAAACAAACACACAAAATAATATCAATCATGCAAATAACAACACATTAACAGTGCATGTGAAAATATGGAATTTTTAAAAAATAATGATAAGAAAACAAAACCCATTTTGAAGTGGATTGGCATCAGGAGGCCCCCTTAACAATGTGCTTATTCTTTGTTTGGTGAAGTTGGAGGTCGGTCTGGGTACAAAGTTCTACTCCCGGATACTGAATGAGTTGGAATATCAAGCGTTAAATGAACTTTTGTCATGGTTGGCATTGGACCCAAATGAACCAATAATACATTGAAGGGGGTTACATTTATATTAGCATCTTATGGTACACATCATCATTAAAACTAATGAAAGGTCTTGAACTGGGACATCCATAATCATTATATTCATTTGTGGGCGTAAGCTACCAATCGAATCCCATTTTTTTCTATTTTGCTTTTAGTTTGAAATTCATAGAACTTAAGAGTTGCTGGTCGCTCCGCGAAGGCGCCGAGAGCAGTTAGCTAAGCTGCCCATCTTCAATTTTGGTAGCCAGTCCGCCAGCCAGTCAGCCCACCTCGACAGGGAAGTTCCTTAATGCATCATCAAGGGCCTCAATTTAAACGTGCATCAGCAGGACAATTTAGAAGCTTTTTCGAAATTAGTGTATGGAGTAGTCAATTGCGGTGGCTTTTATTTCAAGGAGTGTGTGTGAACGCGGAGCCAATTGCCGGCTTCCATGAACATACTTCATTATAGCTTGACCCGAAAGCAGAGTACTTGTTCCGCTGATTGGGATTGGGTTAAACTGGCCCACATGTGACTCAGCCCGACCGAGTCAACTTTATAACTGCTACGAGTTGATGAAACAAACTAACAACCTACCAACCGTAAGCTGTAGAGTCCACACTTCACTCGGTAACTTTGAATTTCCAAAAATACAAGCCGAGTGCGTGGAAAATATGAACCTTTACCTGCAGTTTGTTTTCCACACAACACAATAATGAAAACTTCCCATGCAAAAAAATATCTAAGGAGTAAAATCTAAAAATTGACTTATCGTTGGAGTCACTCACCCAGCTTAACGCAGTGGTTGGAATGTCAATTTCTCGTACAAAGAAAATATTGGATTCCTTTATTCAACTTGAAGAAAAATAGGCCAATACATAATTCAAAAAGTTAGTTCGTTTATTTCAAAATATCAAAGTGGAAAAAACATTTGTTATCCGCAATAATTATATATTTATTGCAAATGTAAAATTATTTATTTAATAAATAAAAATCAGTTTAATAAGGCTTCATCCAATCCAAGCAATCGATTGTTGATGTTGCAGAGTCAGTTTTCAAGAGAAGACCGGGAATAGGGTACCACATTTCCACTTAGCCAGGACCATAATACAAACTCCATCTCGTGGTTTGGAATTCTGCAGAAAACAACAAACGCTGTGTAGCCTCTTTTACTCATTCAGCCGTCAAAGCTGGGACCCAGATCGCGATCAGAGCTGATGGGACAATCCACTAACCGATAATATATGTGTAAGTGCATAGAAGCCACGTGGCAGATATTTTTTATTTTATTTTCGTGTGTTGGGAAACTAAAAAAATCAAAGGCTAATATTGAACAAAAATTGCTCACGACTTCTCCACTCGCCTCCTGTCCTAAATCTAATGCACCAGTTCCTCGTGGACAGACGAGTAGGAAAATTTCTGTATCTCAACTCTTTTAAGGGAAAACATCAAACCAAACAGAGAGCCATACCATTTATGGTATTCCAATTCTTGTTTAACAATTGTTTCATTTTTCTGGCGAGTACTCACTTTTTTAAATGCTTTCTTCCCTCTAATCAGAACTATTATTTAATAATTAAAGAGAAAAGACTAAAGTTTGGTAAGGTATTGAAGTTGAACCAACCATCTTCATCAAAGAAATTAAAAATATATATTACAAAAAAGTGTTAAAGCCATAAAAAATGACTTTAAAGCTTCAAAAAGTTCCAAAGGCAAACCAAACTAAGAACACTTATCACAAATTTTACAAGCTCGGTTACCCAAATATTTACAATTTTTTTTTCTCGCTTTTCTTTTCTAAAGTATTCAAGTGTTTGAGTGTGTTGATTACATGAGGGCATGTGAGTGTGTGGATTTACACTGACCCATCTGTTGCTCTTGCAGCGACGTTGCCGGATCTTGGTTGCCGTAGAAGCTCTATTAGTGTTTCCGCCTGTCCACATATCACGACACACAAATCGACACAACATTACTTACCCCATTAGACACAATCATACTTAAACCAAAAAAATTATATATATATATTACATTAAAAAAATAATTTAACTGAACAAGAATCAATTGGAGCAAAGATATGCACTCTACAAGCAAATGACCTTTTTAACCCTAAAATTTTCCAATTGAAAAATACGAAACAAAACAAAGTATAAACTGTCTTTTTTATCTGTCCAAAATTACCGGGATGTTTTTTCATTAACTGAAAAGAAAGTTAAGTAAAGCTGACGTGGCAGAACAAAGTTCTTTTGGGTTAACCAACAAAACAGGCATAACTACGGGAAATATTTCGAAATACCCTGCCGTGTCAGCGGTCATTACTCACTGTCACCGACCGACCGTAGAGAAAATAGAATGAGAATCCTGTACAAAACCGGAATTTTACCTTCTGCTTAGCGCGATTAGTGCCGGACTGAGACAAAGCGACAAGGGGAGGAATCGCTCCTTCGCGGGCCACCATGGTACGGTACACCACGCTGTCCTCGCAGACCTGTAATAGAATAGCCACGGCGATCTCCTTCTGCCTCTGTGAACCCACCTCTACAATCTCCACCAAAACCGGAATTCCACCTTCCTCGACCAACGCCGTTTTTGCTTCCGTCAAGGAGACCAACAAGCTCATTACATAAGCTGACTTGTCAACCATGTTTGACTGGAAATCTGCCATTAATTCCACTAATGGTTTCATGATCCCCGCCTGGACGGCCCTGCTTTTGTTTTCCTTTACCGAACACAGCGAGTACAAAGCTGTTGACGCGTCCTTTTTCCCGCGAAAATTTCCGTTTTCGAGAAGCTTCACTAGTGGTTGAATCGCTCCTGACCGTCCGATTGCAATTTTGTTCGCTTCAATTTGAGATAGGCGAAGCAGAGCGCAAGCCGCGTTCTCCTTAGCCGTTGATGTGCCTGTTTTGAGTGCTCTAACGAGTGGCTTTATCGCCCCTGATGAGGCGATCAATTCTTTGTTCTCGTCGCATAAAGATAGATTCAATATAGCTGTGACGCCATTCTCTTGAAGCTGAAGATCAGACGAAGAGATTAGCGAAACTAAAGGCTTGATTGCTCCAGCTTTGGCGATTTTTATGCGATCCTCCGACTTGTTCTTGGCAAGAAGTCGAATTTCCATGGCTGCTTGCTTTTGCTCATCAATCGAACAGGACTCGAGATCCACGACGAGCTGGCGAATCAGATCGTCGGAATTCTCCGTAGCGCACGTCATTAATAGCCTCCGGCTCTCGGAGGACGCCGTCGGGAACTCTCCGGATCTGTCGCTGTTACAATCACTGAAAGCAGACGAATCATCGTTAATATCAGCAAAGCGCCTGCCCATGTAAGTGAAATTCACCGGATTTTCCGATTCCATTGCTCTGTAACTATTATTGTCTGGCAGCATCAAATCTGAGCGGCTGTTGTAAAATTCTGGTTTTTGGATCCGGAAGTTAGTTTATTTGGTTTGTGAAGAGTGAAGGAGAAAGGTGGAGGCGGAGATTTAAGGGAGAAAGGAGAGATACCACCTGGACTATGGGCTGGGGGGATGGGTTGACACGTGGATATTTTGACCTTTTACCAAATCGTAGCGCGGATGAGCACGTGCGAAAGGTCTCTTTAAACGCGTGCATAGAAGGTTCGCTATTCGATAAAGGATTCTTCGAATTGAGTAGTCCTTTATTGCTTTTTCTTTCTCTCACCTTCTAACGCATTTGAGATTTAAATTTAACTCATTAAAATTTAAAGGCTTCTGGAACTGGTTGGCCTAGAATTAACTACTGTCGTAAGGTAAACTCCGGTACTCTTGCCTGCTTGATATTATGCCACGTACCCTCATTTGAGGCCACTGTTTCTTTTCTTTCGCTTGCTTTGATCAATCATGATTCATACGTTACGGCGGGCAAGCCCAATCCCGTTGTGGCGTTATCACAAACATTCACACGTTGTTTCGTAAGTTAAAATTCAGGAGAAATTTAAATGTGAAAAATACGCAATAATGGTCTACGGTTTTCATCTTAAATTATTGCTTAAAAGTATCTATAGTTGGTGCATTTTATATTATGGTCAACTGCCCCTTTGTTGCATCTATATTAGTCACAAGTTTTGATATAATCATTTTGTGAACTGGGTGGTGCAGTCAGTCTCATGAATGATTAGCGTAGAGAAAACTTTATTTAAGTATAGGGGGAGCAAGTACAAGTACAGCAGCCAAGTTGTGGAAAATGAAGGAAACAACATAGGATAGAATATTTGTATTGCATAATTGATTTGATAGTTTGAGAGTTTAATGTGGTGATTAAAGACGCCAAGGCATATTCAACCACCCAGATTGAGAGTGCAGCACTATGTGGCTGCTGATGCAAATAAACAGAAATAGAAAATAACCCACTATCAGTTGCCTGGAGTTCCTGCTCCAATACCTCGTTCTTATACTAGTAGTGATAAGTATGGGCTTTAACTTGCAAATCTACAGTGAAATGGCCGTGAACATTCAAGGACTAAAGCAGAGCCAAAATATATGATCTATTATATTAGATAATTGCCATATGCATAATTAAATAAATAAATATGGGCGCAAGAGTATACAACTTATTGTATTATTTTCTTTGTATCTTTGAAACTTGATCCCCATATAAATAATGGAATAAAACGATATGAACATAAACAAATGCAAATGGACATTTGGACTGAAGCAAGGCAGCTATATCGCCTATTATATTAATCACCTTTGCTTAGATGGTTCCACTTAGTTTACTCAGATAAGCAATTGGTAAAGGTGAAAAACAAAGAGACACATTGATAGGAGGAGAGAGTTGACTGTAGAATACAATCCATAAGTTCAGGTTTGTGTTAAAGGAATTTTATCGGAAATGATTTGTACATAATCTATCAACTGAAGCCAGTAACTGTTGGAATGTTTTTATGTTCGGTGGAGTTACATGTGATATATACAATGTCGGAGTTGCAGATTATTATTATAATTATTATTTTCTTATAAATTTTCAGTCTTGGGCTCAAATCCAAGAATGAGTTAATTATACTTATGCATTAACGATTTTCAATAAAGACTGGAACTATTCGAACTCACTTTCAATTAACACAATACCATCTTCATTTTCAGTAGAGATCAAATTGTAAAAATAATTATTTTTAGAGACAAAATTCTACATAAAACGTAATTTTAATTTTCTTAGTCGAGTTGACTTATATTTATCCAATACGTGATGGATAAAATGACTTATATTTAATTTAAGTGTGTAATACTCAATATTATTTGTAGTGAAAGAAACACAGTAGTGCAGGTATTGGATTGGGACAATCAGATTCGGACTCACAATCTTCTATTGAAAAAGGGGAATTGCATTAGAAATCAAACTCTCTTGCCGAGTCCATTACCCTATTAGTGTATTCCCGTCTTTAACAACCAACAAAATCAAACCATTTTATATGAAACGCCAAAGATAACGGCAACTACAAATTCTTTATCTTGTTTGTTTATTTAATTATTTTTGGGGATATGAAAGGTGACCCTTTCCTTTCATAATCAAGATGCATGCACTTTTTTTCTTTTTCTTTTTTATTTAAAATATATTCTTTATGCTAAACTTATGGGTCTCATTTCTTCTCTCAAACGCTGTTGACTGGGATTAACTGAAGAAATAATTTATGAAACAACATGACTTCAGCAGGAAGGAAATCCAGGCAGAGACAAGTTGTGTATATAAGTTATATCCTGGATATCCATTTGTTGATACTAACACAGAATATTTACTATTTAACACCTTTTGGAGTCTGATAATGGAATACGTTATAAGGGCTTGCTTTGTCTTGATCTCATTCTATCATTATATTTGAGTTAAGGATTGAATTTTGGAAGGGGAGGCCAATGGAGAAGGCACCTTTAAAGACAATCGCCTTCCAACTTTTAGTGAGTCCAGGAGTTGCAGAATAGCTTAACTTCGTGATGGGACATGAATCATGATATATAAGCAAGTTTGGTCCAAGTCGACCCATAGCCCACAGGCCCACAGGTGAGCTAATTGTGGTTTCGTCGTGATTCATGATATTAGAATTACTTAACAGAAATCCGTGGATTCTTGGGATAGAAAATAATGAATAAATATATAAAAGAGGAATCCTAGGATAATCCTTGGCTAAAGTTAAACAGAGATCACTGTATTTCAAATCGTCCAGAATAGCAAAAGCAGTAGAGCCATCCATGTTCACTTGTTCAGCTCCCGCTATGTTTGAAAGGAGGCTCAAGTTGCATAACCACAAACATATATAAAAACAATTACTTCAGATACAAAATAAATACAAAAACATAAATCCTGTACAACAGAGTAGATTGAAATTTTGGAAGCAAATACACGAATTTGTACATAGATGTGTATATCTATCTATCATGCATAGAACAGAGGAAACTGATGAATTAATCGACAGAGATATAGTGAACAAAACAAGACCAAAAAGCACTCGCAGAAGGCCTCTGGAAACCTGGAAAGTTGAAAATAAATCAAACCAAAGCATAGAACTCTGGAACAAAAGAGAACCACCTGAAGCCACAGCTCCACTTGTCAGGCAATGAAGGGCATTTGGGCAGCCAATGCCAAGTCCTCCTAGAAAACTTATAGTACAAAATCTCTGGCCACGTGTAGCAGCAAACACAGATCGTCCCTTTTTGCCAAAAGCAGTAAACATGCTCATAGTTGTGGTAGCAAATCGACATGAATTTTCTACACATCATGTCAGGCAAGCTCTCAACTTCAATCCACATTCCTCCATCACCCAGCTCCCATAATTTCATGCTCCTCGAAATCCCATTTCTTCCAACTCCACCAACCAAATACAACTTGCCTTCACCATCACTAACCAACCTAACAAAAGTGAGCTCCAGAGGCAAGATACTGATGAGTCTCTCCCATTTCCCACTCTCCAAATCAAAGGTTACAATTGAAAACGGCTCTGGAGTTGTAAAATACAACGACCCATTACAGTACACGCTCTCTTGATGATGATTGTTGTTGCTAAGAATCGACAAAAAGCCATCAAATCTTCTCCAAGACAGGTCCCTCGAATCATAAATAAAAGCGTAGTTTGAAGAAAATTTTGTATACAATACAAAGATTTTGTAACCCAAAGGCGTGGAAACCAAAGTTAGCAACTCAAACGCAAAAGGGTAAGTTGGGAAAGTGATAACTCTCGAAGATTTGGTCAGAAAATTGCACACAAGAAACGAAGATGAGCTTGGAAGAGAGAAGCAAAAGAGGCCATTAGAGGATGACAAAAGCGTGGCCTGGGATGGAGCAGCCACGGTGCAGGGTAGCAAAGCAGAGAGGGGAGAAGCTAAACAGCGCCAGATTCCGAGGGTGGAGTCATAAAGAGGGAAGTGATGGGAAAACTGAGGATGAGAAAGCAAAAGGAAAGAAGAGAACTTTGAGGAAGAAGGAGAAGAGGAGTATTTGGACATGAAAGAAGGTGAAAAAATAAGAGAATTGAAATGCTTACAAGTTGATCTCAAAATCAAAACCTTTTTTAGAGGGAGAAAGGAGAGTACACGCTCAAGCAGCTCGTCTGGCAACCTGCTCCAGATTGCAGGGTCCATTTCTGATGATTGGAGAGTCTTCTGCTGTTGGTTATTCGTGTTCACTGGAGACATCAAGCGGTTTGCTTTCGTTTCTTGATATTTTTCTTTTTGGGTTAAAACCAAAACGTTAAGAAGATAAATATAAAAACTGTCCTTTTTTCCATTAACCAATCTTCTCCTTTAGATTTTTATTTGTTGATTGTACAAATCATCTTGGGAGGAAGGGAGTGTGGTGTGTTGGCGTTGACTTACTGGCTAATCAGGTGGGAATCCGAGAAGGGAACCGTTTACTTTTCTCTTAACTATAATTATTCCAATCTGTGGGCCACTGTTTTTGGGTTTTGTCAACAAATGGGCAGCACTTTCTCCTATTCTTTAACGCCGGTTTATTATTATTATTATTATAAACAATGATACTTGTCCTTAATTTTTTTAGACGATATCAATAATATGATATTTATTAAATAAGTTATAAAATAATATGGTTAATGATATATTAAATATCACATCACTTATACAGATAAAATTTAAAATAATTTTTGGAATGATTATGTAAAAGATATACATATTCTTATAATTATTTTGTATATATATATTTTATTTTTTTTGAAACTAATAAGTTTTTGCTGAAATCTAATCCATTAAAAATATTTACCAATTTCGTATAAGTTGAAGCACATTGATTACTGATCAACTCATTTGTAAATAAAATTTAGAAACATTGGAAGCACCTGTGCTCCCAATGTTTCTAAAAATATTCACTCAACCCCTAGTCGTTAGTCTCTGTTCCGTCAAGACTACAAGAGCAAGGACAACAACGTAATTTTCTTGTCATCCGTGAAATATTTCAATTAAAATTCTCTCTCTAAACGTTTCTTCTTCACTCAATGGTTCTTATTTTATTTTGTTTAGTCAGATTGGTTTGATTATTATAAGCCATGGCGTTAAGGGTGGATTTGGGATAATTCTTTTTATTTTATTTGAAGGAACAGAGACTAACGGCTGGGATTAAATGAATATTTTTAGAAGGGCTGGGGCTCGCGGGGTGCTTCAACAAACAATGGAGGGTTTACTCGATAGTCACCCTAAATTAATTTTAAGTGTCTGATGTATTTAATGCATATTTTATAAGAGTCGTTTTCATGGAAAATTCATATTCAAATGAAATATGCAATACATCCTGTTTAAATCAATATGTGACCATATAGTAAGGACTATATAGGGTTACAACTAATTAAGTACGAGAATGGTTAAATTAAAATCAAATATAGAGTCGAAGCTTTTAAAGATTTTAAAGATTCACACTTTATTTTAATTGATTGATACTTGTTTTTTAATCTTTTGCGTCCAATCTGTGGGTATGTATCGAAATTGTTGGTGGACAAACATTTGATTATTTAAGAGCAAAAGTTAAGCTTGGTCACCAGAAGCTTTCTAGCAGACTGCAGAAGCAAACAAGCAACCACTCATCCGTCAATCAAGAAGCTTTGTCAAGGTTTGTAAAACGTGAATAATGTTGAAGGGGCAAAAGAGCAGTTGAAGTGGGGAATGATTAATTTGAAACCAAGCCAAATACGGAAAAAAAGATAAGCACAAAAACATTTGACAGGTCAGTTTGGGACTTTAGGGCCTAGAAAACATTGAAAATGTCAAATATTGTGGAAAGAAGGAAAGGCTTTGGTGTCTCTGATTATAGGGTTAGTCTAGTAGAGTTGGAAAAGATCTTTCCAATCAAATCAACAATAGTATCCACTGAAGTTTGAAGTTGTAAAGCAAACTTTACTCAACAAATATATAGTTGAAAAAACCCAACAAAATTGTAGTTAGAAAAAGAAAAATTAAAATATTAAACTTAAAAATAAACTCTCTTCCGCACCTTCCTAATCTTATATGAACACTTATTCCGAAGAATTCTAATAAGATCAGGAAATAAAAATCATAAACACTTAATTCTTAACGCTAATAAGAATTCTTATCAAACTAGGAAAATAACATCATGGCTTTTAAAAATTGCAAAACCCTCTGTTGTTTTCTCTAGAAACTGTAAATGAAAGCATGGCTGACAGTAAAGTTGAACCCCAATACGACTATTGCCTTGAAGCTGTATTGTACTGGTACGAGCATGGAGAAGAGAAGAGACGCAAGAGCAATGCAGATATGTTATTGAAGGCAAAGAATTCTCTATATGCAAAGGGATGGACGCAGTTCTTTACAGAAAAGGGATCAAAGCGCGTGGTGCGCTACACTTCACCGAGTGGAATTAATTATTATTCCCTTCGGACAGCCTGCAAAGGCCATATTGATGAACTCTATGGACGCGAAACCAAGATGTCCAAAAGGAGGAAAAAGGATGATTTGTTGCATTCACAGGATAAGAGTGCCAACCTTGAAGGGCCTCTAAGTGAGAAGACAAAGAAAATAAGAGAAGATCAAAAGCAAACCCTTACCCTGCCATCAAGCTCAATCTGCAACCCTCGAGCTGTAACACTTCCTTGGTTGATAAACAACAATTTGGTGTCCGAAAGCGCCAAGGTGCATTACCTTGGCTCGCAGGGTCCTTTGGCAGAAGGGCGGATAGATCATGAAGGGATCAAGTGTGATTGTTGCGGTAACTTGTTTACACTTTCAGGATTTGAAGCTCATGCTGGCAGTAAGAAGCATAGACCAGCCGCAAATATTTTCCTCGAAGATGGGAGGTCTCTATTAGATTGTCAAAGGGGAATAGTTGGCAATCATAGGGTCATCTATTCCACAAAAGAGCAGGATGATGCTATTAAAGGCAATGTTGTTCGAAGGGATCCGAGTGACCAGATATGTTCTTTTTGCTACTATGGAGGTGAACTGATGTTATGCGAGAAATGTCCTTCCGCATTTCACAAGACCTGTCTTGGTTTGAAGGATGTTCCACCTGGGGTTTGGTTCTGTCCCTCGTGTAGCTGTGGAATCTGTGGCAGAAGCAAAAATGAAGAAAATGCTCAATATTCCAACGGTGATGATGTTGTTCGTATATGTGACCAATGTCAGCATAAATTTCATTTGGGTTGCATAAGGAAGATTAGAGGAGTAGTTAAGTTGAAAAATTATATCCAAAATAGATGGTATTGCAGTGATTGGTGTGAAAAGATTTCTTCCTGTCTTTATGCTCTTTTGGGGAGACCCCTTGCAATAGGTACGGATAATTTAACCTGGAGATTATTGAAGTCCAGGGAAGGCGATCAGCATAATGTTAGTGATTCGCATAAGATGGAGGCCAATCAGAGCAAGTTAAAGGTCGCTCTTGATGTGATGCATGAATGCTTTGAGCCTGTTAGAGAGGCTTTCACTGGGAGAGATATTATTGAAGACGTTATCTGCAATCGAGAATCAAACCTGAATCGTCTTAACTTCAAAGGATTCTTTACGGCGCTCTTGGAGAAGAATGAAGAAGTCATTTCCGTAGCAACAATCAGAGTCTATGAGAGGGTGGCAGAGATGCCATTTATTGCTACAAGGTTTCAGTACCGCAAGCATGGAATGTGTCGTCTCCTAATGAATGAAATCGAAAAGCTTTTGGTCTTTTTAGGAGTGGAGAGGCTGATATTACCTGCTGTTCCTGTTGCTGATGTGCTAAACACTTGGATAACTAAATTTGGGTTCTCCAAGATGAGTGATTCTGAGAAACTACAGTACGTGAAATACATTTTCCTGAGTTTTCAGGATAGTGTCCTGTGCCAGAAGCCAATGATGAAGATCCCTTCAACTAAACTTCTTCCACAAAAGCAATGATGATACGGGTTTGATTTATCCACTTCCATCTCTATTAGAACCATTAGAATTCGAGGCATTAGAATGTTTCTAAGAAAACAATTTCACAGGGTCTTATTTGTTACGAATTTATTTCGCAATATATTTTTACTAACTACCATCCGTGCCTTTCATTGTTACTTTATTTCCTCTATTTTTACTGTCTCAGCTTTGGCTAAACATCATTGCAGCTCTCTAAAGAAAAAAAGGTATTCTTATCTATACATTCGGTGTTAACTGTTAGAAGAGCTTCGTCACTTACAATGCATAAACTAGCTACCGTTACAATCTAAAATAAATAGCTCACATTCTTTTGAATATATGAAGAAGAGATTATATAATGTACATGAACCCAAGGTCAACAAAGTCAAACTATGTACATAGAATATACATGCTAACTGCAGTAATGAGTAAAAAAGTAGATGATGCGCCTTACACTTGGAGCACACATATACAAGAAGAAAAGTAGATGGTGGTAGCCTTGATACTCGCAAGTTGCATTTACTGCAAGATAAGTCAATCGCTCCAGTTATCGTGATCCAGCCCAGGCCCTAAATCCTGTGCATCCATATCAAGTAAATGAGATCAAGGCTGCTTGACAGTTATTAAGACTTCATATCATTAAATTTCAATGCACTCAGCTGGGTTTGATATCAAAAATAAAAAAGAAAAATTGTGAGCAGTCTAGGATCTACATACTTCATCAGAAATGAATCTCGGTGGAGACCAGACAAGAATTTGTCTATCATTGCCGCCTGTGTATAATTCCTGAAACAAGTGGCAAGTCAGTTAAATGACTAGCACAATATAAAATATGACTTGATGGTCCTAATCAGTGAAAAAACAAATTCACTTGTCTAATTCATATAACAACATTAATTCAACACTAAAAAGATAGTGAGTACCTGGTCCTGTGAACTAAACCAACAACAGTTGACGTATTCGAAATGGCCACGAAATGCCAGGCACGTCTTACCTGACCAAACATCAAATGCCTAAGGAATACAAAACGCTCAGCAATTATTTGTAGATTAAAAGAAACTTGAGAGAAAAAATGTTGAGCAAAGGTTGTTTACTTTAACTGCTGTCATGCATGGAACAAAGGCAAGAGCTGGATCCTGAGTTGTTGCTAACTGAATAGCCTTGCTGGTTTGTAAGCGAACAGTTTCAAAGTTCACAAGTGTATTGCAGCCAGATTCAAGATCCCACAACCTTATTCTTGAATCAGAACCTGAAATTCAAAAGCAGAGGGAAAGACCTCTTACGACTTGCAATAAGAAAATTGTTCACTTTTACTTTGAGGTTCACATAACTCATAAAAAACATGTGTCTTGATAAGCCTGAAACTTCAGCTAGTTACAAAGATCAAGGAAAAGTTTAGGCATAAAAGATAGAATAACTCTCAATTTATTTATGATTAATGACAGTATCAAGTAGTGAATGCAGTATATGCTCTAAGATGAATAACAGTCAAATAGAAAGTACAACTAGATGATGCCACAACTAACTGCTTATTATCCAACTAACATTTACTATCCTTTTATATTTTCAAGAAGATGGCAGCAACTTTAGCTCGTTGAGTCACCAGCCATCCTGATCAACTTCAGCTAGTTGAGTCGCACACGAATAATCATGCTTTTGCAAAACATTTTATCATTTTGATATTTAAAATTAGAAACTAAAATATAAAATAGAAAAAAAAAAAGTGAACAAAAAATGAACAAAAGCCCTCATCATCACTATAAGACTCTATATCAAATCTTACCAAAGACATGTAACCAACCATAACAGCATAAATCTTGATTTGTGATATTAAATAAAGGATATAGCATCTGGATCATCAATCTTCTACTTAAAGATCAGATACAAATCATGCATAAGAACCTTTTTCCAGACTGTCCACGTACTTTACCCAAATGCCACCACGGAAGCTTTCATAGATTTGACTTATATGATTACTCACACAAAATTGTATTCATTGCAGAACTATTACAATAACTCAAGATACCTGCACTGAGAAGATACATTCCATCTTCTGTCACTTTCAGACCAGTTATGGCACCATAATGAGCAGTGGCACGATCCTGACTAGACAACATTCCTGGATGCAATCTCTGCCGCACAGATCCCTTGACTGGGAGCCGACCAAGAGGTGACTGCTTTACACCATTCCCATTGGCAGATTTCCTTTGTGCTGCCCTTGGTTTTATGGACGAATTTTGGCCTGCTGATGAGTTCAATGTTGAAACCTGAACAAGGATAGACAGAAAAAAAAAATGTTATAATTTTTTATAAAATTAGGCTAATGGCATTTCATGGCTGCATCAGACAAGTTATTGCAATTTCTGTAACTTATTTGCAGATGGAAAGCAATAAAAACTAAAGAATAAGCAGCTATGAGCAAAATCCAGAACCTATGTCAGAAGTATAATCAGACATGCACCTATTTTGGCTCCCACTGCCCCTTGCATGATAACATGAATAGATGACAGTTTAGTTTGTATAGCACTAAGAAAGCAACCTCAGCCTTATTTTGAAGAACTTTTACTTGGGTTACTGTCACATAGCTCTGGAGGAACTTAAAACACTCTAATTATACTGCATTAGATTATCATCATCAACCATATAAAATAAGCATATTAGAACTATGACACTCACCTAAGACTAGTTTCATAAAGGAAATTAGCACAAGACAATTTCATTGTAGCATATGCCTGCAATTACATATGTATAAATAACTTATGAACAAATAGCACAATGCATTAGAGAGTATATTGTATACTAAATAAAATATTAGGCCCAGCCAAGGAAAAATTATCACCGATATTGATGATAAAGTTTTAAGGGTTTACTTCGAAAATCATTTTATGAAACAAAAACTTACCAGGTAGACATCAATTTGCAATTAAAGAAACCGATTGTTGACCAAGGATTGCCTTTCGAGCAGAAAGGACTAGATTATGAGAAGGTGTACCTTATTCATAGCAGAACGCTCTAGGAGAGGTGGGCGTCTCCCAAGCTGAGACTGGGACTGATCCAAAACACGAAAACATCCAGCACGTCTGATGTCCCAAAAACGTATTGCACCATCACATCCCCCTGTAATTAAAACCCACTCGCTAGATGTAGACCATTCTACACTCATTATACCATCTGTCATCATTAAACAACAAAGGTCGATTTATATTTCCACACCCAATCTAAACTATTCACCAGATACTGCAACTCTCAATTAAACAAAACCAAATTTTAGGTAAAAAATTATACAATATGATAATCATGATGCAAACGAAAATTTTTAAAAATCCAATGGACTTGAACTTGCTGAAAGTTGTTAAAGATTGACTAATACAACATGGGCAAAAGAAATAAAAATACTTTCACTAAATCATCAGCATACCACGGTGACCAGACAAGGTGTGAGCAAATGCCCCAGAAGCAATGTCACAAAGGCGCACTTGAACATCTTCAGTTCCAGCAGCAATGAGCATGTGGGATGTTGCCAACGAAGACATGGCAGTTCTATAAACCTTTCCAGGCATTTTAAAATTCATTACAACCTGTACAACAAAACAAAAAAGTTAGGGGGAAAAAAAAATCTAAACCATTTCAACCACCCTAGCATGACAAGGAAGAACATAAAATTCAAGAGTAATGCTATGCTTATAAACTCTCTATAAAAACTTACGAGACATTATTGTCTGACGGCAACATCGTCATTAAATTCACTCCACCAATCATAAAATGACACATCAATTTGTATGATGGAGTTTGTAAGTGTAAATATATGCAAAACACAATCAGAATTCAGAAAAATTTAGAAAGAAAAAAAAAATTTATACCTGAGTTGTGTTGGCATCCCATACTTTTACATAATGATCATATGATCCAGTTATAAACAAACCGGTATCAATCGGATACCATATTGCTGAGGATACGGCGTACTTGTGGCCGTGTTCATGCTGCTTATCAACAACAAAAACACTCTTGTGCTTTGAAATAAGGCCACCTCCCTCATAATGCGTGGGCCGTTGAACATCAGAAACGGCCACTGACGCATCCGAGGCACCAGATAGCAAATAGCGACCCTCGGTCAGATCAACCTGATTTTCACGGTAAAAAAAGATGATGTGATACAATTATGGAAATGGAAATAAGCAGAAGATGGCCTGTAAGTAAATTGTGGAAGATGAATACCTGAAGAGAGTTGATGGAGCCTTTGTGGGAAGAAACTATGTCTTTGTAATTGGAGAGTTGTAGAGTGGAGACTCGATTGGATTTAATCCGATTCGTGAAGGAATTTGGGCGGATTTTACCCGCTTCTCTGCCTCCGATTTCCTTCCACATTCTCCGAGCATCTTCGGCCTCAGAAACTCAACTCAGCTCAGCTCTCTCTCTCTCTCTTTCTCCTTTTGCTTGTAATAATCAAATTCAACGTTTCTTTTAATTGATTCAGAGATGCATATATGCCACAGACAGACAGACAGCACCAACTTGCTTTGCAACTGCAACTGAAACTGAATCAAATCAAAAGCACCTGTTTTTGTATTTATTCTCTCTCTTTTCTTTTCTATGTTTTCCCACTACTCTACAGTTTGGATAAGTGACCGGATGCAAAGCTTCTCAACTTGCTTATATAAGAGCCCTTTCGATTCTGCAACTTACTTTTCTGGGCTGTTTCAGCTCAATACTAAATCCTAGCCCATTGTCTTTTGGGCATTTCGACATGGGCTTGCAAGCCCACTTGAGAGATAAAAGATGGTTGTTTCGAATTTGAAAGAGGAGAGGATAGACCATTCTGCCACTTCACCGTTTAATTTTTTTAAACAATTCTAAGAAAATAAACATCTTAAAAGGCGATATCGTGATCACAAATAGACTTCCAAATGTATTTTTGTTATTATTTTTTTAAGCTTGGTAATTTGAGAGTTCTAAAATACCTACCAACCTGTTGAAAATAAGATAGCGATAATAAAAGTAATAATTTTTTTTAATGGTGATAGTATCTAATTTTTAATAATTAATCTATTTTTTAAACAGTAATACTATTAGTACAAAATTTATATTTAAACTTTGTACATTAAATATGATGTAACATTATGTGAAAGATAAAATAAATATACTACTATTTATTACTTTGACTTTCATATATTCATCTTATCACTCACATGATGTCACATTACTTGTGATATAAAATTGGGATATAAATTTTGTATTTATAATATTACCTTTTCTAAAAGTCTTTAAAAAAAATAAGTTTACCTTCATTATTTTAATAGAATCTAACATCTAATATAACCTAACATTCATTTTGGTATAACTTCTTAATTATGTACCTAGATATTTGTCAAGATTCAATGTTTGAAACCGGTAGCTATGATTCCTATCTCGTTTGGTAGGATATCGTTGTCTTGTTTTATGTTATTGTATCCATATCATAGTTAATTTCTTACATGCCATAATTCAACTGGAAAGAAGATGAGAGACTCCCATGTATAGTCTTACAACTTGTTGGGAAAAGTACACCTCTTTGGTATAATCACCAAAGTAACAATTGCGGATCAAATCTTTTTCCCTTCTTTTGTGTAATTAAATGAGCTAGCAAACCAAATAATTTTTAAATATTAAACACAATAAAGAAATTTCAGCCACCATCCACAAAAATAATAACACCGAATTTTAACGT
>JANKKB010001884.1:0-13345 GCA_026225775.1 Bursera palmeri
ATTCCTAAATTCTAACATAAATACTAGCGAAATAATAAGTAAATGAGGGAAAAATAATTAACAAATCTTTACTAATCATCTATGGTATTGCCGTCTTGGCCATATAAACAAGACTCATATATCCAATCTTTTGAAGAATGGGTACTTGGACGGATTTGATATTGATTCATATGACGTCTGCAAGTCATGCTTGTTAGGCAAGATACCCAAATCACCTTTTATAGGTAAAAGGGAACATGCCGTCGAGGTTTTAGGCCTAGTGCATAGCGACGTCTATGGGCCCATATCCACGCACGCACATGGTGGACATGAATACTTCATAACTTTTACGGATGATAAATCCCATTACGGTTACTTGTTTCTCATGAGCACAAGTCTAAAGCTTTTGACAAGTTTAAGGAGTTTAGATATGAAGTAGAAAAACAAATGAGCAAAAGTGTTAAGACACTCCGGTCGAACTGTGGAGGTGAATACTTGAGCAATGAGTTTCAAGACTACTTAAAAGAAAGTGGCATATTATCATAGTGGACTCCTCCTAGAACAACTAAGTTAAACGGTGTGTCTGAACAGAGAAATCGAATATTATTGGATATGGTTCTATCCATGATGAGTCATACTAAGCTTCCAACATCTTTTTAGGGATACACCATTGAAAGTGTGATACTTGTTTTGAACACGGTTCCGTCTAAGTCTATGGGATAGATGCCATATGAAATATGGATAGGAAAGAAATCAGGTTTCTCATTCCTGAAGATTTGTGGCTGTTAAGCTTATGTAAAGCAATTAGATAGCTCAAAGCTCCAACCCAAATCGGTAAGGTGTCTATTCGTGGGATACCCAAAGGAAATAAAAAGGTACTACTTTTATCACCCACAAGAGAACAAAGTATTTATTTCTCTTCATGCAGTCTTCTTAGAGAAGGAATTTATAACTGCAATGACCAGTGAGAGAAAAGTTGAGCTCGATGAAAATTGGAGCAAGACCAATGATGATACTTCTACTTTAGAGCCCATGGAGTCACACGACGATGTGACCATCCCACAACCTGTAACATAAGAGTCACGTAGGCTAGGCAGGATTAATCGCGAACCTGAGAGATATGGTTATCTCATTTCCCCTCATGTAGATGTGAATCTTATCGAGGATGACRAGCCGACTACGTATGAAGAAGTAATATTGGATATTGATTATGAAAAATGGCTGGACGTCATGAAATCCGAAATGGATTCTATGTATGCCAATCATGTTTGGACACTGGTTAAAGTACCAGAAGGTATAAAGCCTATTGGGTGTAAATGGGTCTTTAAAAGGAAGACGGATATAGAAGGTAACGTATCTATGTATACCAATCATGTTTGGACACTGGTTGAAGTACCAAAAGATATAAAGCCCATTGGGTGTAAATGGGTCTTCAAAAGGAAGACGGACATAGAAGGCAATGTACAGATGTACAAAGCTAGACTTGTGGCAAAAAGGTATTGTCAAAGACAAGGAATTGACTTTGATGAAACATTTTCGCCAGTTGCTATGATTAAATCCATTAGGATTTTGCTTGCTATTGCTGCATATATGATTATGAGATATGGCGAATGGATGTTAAGACCGCATTTTTTCACGAGAACATCTTGGAGGATGTCTACATGACTGAACCTAATGATTTTATCAGTCCAGAACATGCAAACAAGGTTTGAAAATTCCAAAGATCCATTTATGGATTAAAGCAAGCTTATAGCACATGGAATCAACGTTTGATGACATTATAAAGGAGTTTGACTTCATTCAAAACGAAGATGATTCTTGTGTGTACAAAAGGTTAAGTGGGAGTGCATTGACTTTCATAGTCTTATATGTCGATGATATATTACTTATAGGTAACGATATTCCTATGTTACAATCTGTCAAGACATGGCTCTCAGTGAAATTCTCCATGAAAGATTTAGGAGAAGCAGCTTATATTTTGGGAATAAAGATCTACCGGGATAGATCTAGAAGGCTATTGGGGCTTTCCCAAAGCACCTACATCGACAAAGTACTGAAGAGATATAGCAAGAAAGGGTCCAAGTAGGACTCATTCCAATGTCACATGGCATCTCTCTTTCTAAGAAATTGTCTCCTAAAATGAAAGGAGAGAAAGATAAGATGGATCGGATTCCATATGCTTCCGTTGTCGGTTCCATCATGTACGCCATGATATATACGCGGCCTAATGTTATTTATGCTTTGAGCATGTTTAGCAGATATCAAGCCGATCCAGGTGAAGCACATTGGATTGCTGTTAAGAACATCCTAAAGTACTTGTGGAGAACTAAGGATACGTTCTTAATATACGGAGATGGGGAACTGGTCGTGAATGGTTTCATGGACGCAAGTTTCCAATCAGACAGAGATGATCATCGATCTCAATTCACATATCTTTTCTGTTTGAACGGTGATGTGGTAAGCTGAAAAAACTCCAAGCAAGACACTGTAGCCAACTCAACAACAGAAGCAGAGTACATAGCAGCCTCTGAAGTAGCGAAAGAGACTATTTGGATCCTTAAGTTCCTTGGAGGACTTGACGTTGTTCCTTTTGCAGCAGAGCCCATTGCTTTGTATTGTGACAATAATGGGGCCATAGCACAGCAAAGGAACCAAAGTCTCATCAAATATCCAAACATGTCTTGTGACGATATCACCTGATCAGAGAGATTATACACAAAGGTGCTGTCAGGATCGAGAAGATGCATTGGATGACAACGTTACTGATCCACTGATGAAAGCGCTATCTCAGCAAAAGCATGAACGACATGAACATAAATCAGGTGTTAGATACATAAGTGATTGGCTCTAGGCCAAGTGGGAGATTGTTAGACTATCTRTGCCCAAGAGCATCACGATGTAAATATACTTTGTATATTGTAAACATTTGATTTATGTAATAAAGGAAATTGCACTTTCTTTATCATTGCTTGTAATTAGATTACATTAAAATGTGATGATGAATTTCCATATGATGTTGATGAATGAATGATTTGATTGTGAGACAGAAATCGATTCGATAAACATAACATTAGTAAAATGTCTCTGGTCGAAGTACTGCTGAAACTGGACATCCGCAGTACAAATAGACTAGTATTACACTTGTACTGGTTATTGAAATATAATAGTATGATTCTCATATATCTAAGTATCGGATACTTATACAAGTGTATCGGGGAATATTGTTAGCTATTTAGACACGGGAACATATTTACTGGATATGGTCCGATACGAAATCTCATTAGTAATACATGTGTCTATGGGAGGTCTGCTTAGGATAGATGTAAGTAATCCTTAGATCTAAGACTTACACGGTCATCTCATTTAGAGATCGGTTCACTTTGACACTTGCGTGAATAACTCCTTTCGGGTTAGAGAAACGTTTGTCGTTGAGCGTGCCGTGACCCATTTAGGAGTGGGTGTAATGTCAAGATGGGACATATCACTCCGAGTATATGGAGATAATGTCACACCGGATTTGATGGCAATTACTCATAGCCCGGCTAGCATGTAAGAGCGTGACGAAAATTGTTCATGGTCATGGCTCATAATAGAGAATCGCACGACAAACGAGGATCCAAAATATTAGACGTTGTTCAAGAAGACACGTTCCATCCCTAGACCTCTTACATGACATGTGATATAGGATTTAATTACATAGAACTACGCCTGACGAAGTTTATGTGACTTTACACACATTTTCGGATAATTGGGGGGGGCTTGGTGCTTTGCTAGGAGTCAACCATGCCTTGCAAATTATGGGCTCAACACATGGTACTCGGGATGGTGGATTGTCCGCGCGTACTATTTATGAACAATATATTTGAATGCCTAATGGGCTGTACTCCGATGATGTCTCGATGAGGAATTGAAATAGGAGTTACGAGAGCATTTTTTACCTAGGGTGAATGCTGTAAATAGTATTTTCTACATATTATTCACAAATGGGCTTAAATAATGCATGGGCCAATTTAGTGGATTGGATCACTAATTGGTTTTGGGCTTTGACATGGACTGGGTCCATTAACAAAGGTTATAAATGTTACATTTGCACCCAAGCCTATGTACAAAGGASAGACAAATCAAACTAGTTGGATTTAGTTGATATTTGGTGACAAAATATCTTGGATGATGTGTTTACATGTGATTGGCTAAGCCATACTTGGCTTACATTAATTTTGAATTAATAAAATTACTTGGATGGAAAAATTAGACATTAAATATGCCATATTATCAAGTGTAGCCATTCATACCAAAGTAGGGTGTTATGTTCTCTTATTATATACCATGACATAACATAACAAAGTGCACCATCTTCTCTCCTCCAAGCTTGCTGATTTTTGCTCTCTCTTTCTCCTTATATTTTGTTTTCAATTACAGAAATCTCTAGCAAGATTATTCAATTCTAAGGGATTAGGAGTACTAATCCATTCTTGTTGCATGTGTGTAGGTTTTGAGTGACCAAATTTCAACATAAGCAAAAGGAGATTGTAAGTAATTTTTCAACACAAATTCATCCAATTTTATGCATAATTATCATGTCCTTGGGTTGGAATCAACATCTCATACACGTGTCTTATATACAATGAGAGGGATTTTATGTGAAGCAGGCTTCCCACCTACTTAAGGATTAACATTGGAATGTGGATTTGACTCCACGGGTCCTTGACCTTTTTCACCAAGAAACACAATATAAGAAGATGAGGATGAATCACAAGGCTTTTGAGGCATTCTAGCTCTTGGGTTAGTTAATCCTTCTAACTAATATGTACTCTCAAGACTCTCAACACCGATGAGAAAAATTTTCCAAGGGAATGTTAACCCATCCCCTAATCAGATTATATCCCTTGGCCACAAGAGAAAGAGTTTGTAGGGGGACATCATACGGGAAACCAACTGATGGTCCGCGGTTGGAAGGACCGACACCAAATCATGTTGTTCGATTTGGGGGACTTTCCTCAAAGGAAAAGTTATATCTCCTAATAACCTCCTCCATACTTGTGCTCTTAAATGTGGAAAATAGAAACCACGATAGAGGTGAACCACTTATATCTAGAAATATAATGATTGCTACTAACCTAATCCAAAAACAAAAAGAATTTGAAATTATTGTGAGTGCCCAACACTCGAGAAAGATTAGCTACTTGCCATCTAGCTCAAGTTGCCAAAGTAGCCACCACCCAAATACCAACTTGTTTCTAAGATTGTCATCTCCTCAACTAAAGGCTGTTACTAAGCCTATTGTTTAGGGAAAATGGAGTTCTCTAAAGCCCCTAGGTCAAGATCCTATCAAATTAGGATCTGACCTCTAAAGGCCTTACTTTGCCCACAAAATTATATGGTGTCACGATTTTTATGATCGCTGTTAAGTGTCAAAATACACTACTCTTATCTAATCTACTCTCGACTCAACAAAGTTATGACTATAACTCCTCTACTAAGAGGGGACTATAGTTCGGCCAACGTCTAGGGCTAATGTTGCCCTAGTCCACATTGGACACCTAGTTTTGACTGAAAATTTCTATTACAAACAAACCAAATAGGGAATTTGTGTCAAGGGCAATGTAATGGAGATATCAACTTCATTGAACAAGTCGAGAAATGTGAAAAGGGGCTAAAATGGTTCCAAGCAACACAAGTGTAACCCTAATCCTCTATCGAGAAATGAACTACGATTCACGCATCTAGGATCGAGCCTATCCAACCACAACTAGCAACCAAAGCAAGGAAAAAGAAAAGCAATATGAAGTAAAGAGCGTACCAGAAAAAAGGGAGAAAATAACTTAAAGGTGTTAATGCGAAAAGGGCTTATGAATAGGAAAATGGCACCATAGGAGTCCCGATTGTTGTTTTGGCAATTGAAACCACTGAATAGAACTATGAAGAACTCCAAAATCACCAAAAAAGGAAAGCAAGTAACGTGAAGTGCAAAGGGAAAAAAAGAGGTTGTTGTGTTTCAAATACTCATAAAGAAGAAAAAATGAAGGAGAAGAGGGAAGATGACTAGTTTTTAAATCCGCTTAGGCCAAAATCATCACCGTTTATCATGCCACATGGCATAATTTCGCGATCTAAGCTTCCTTCATGAAATCGCTACCTTAACGCATGCCCCAAGAGGTCTTTAGGAGGACGTGGCAGCCTTCACGTTAACGAGGAATATTATGTCATAATATTTTTTGACAGTTCAATCCAAGAATTAATAATGATTTTTGTAACACCCGGTCCACTGTCAGATATTATCCGCTTTGGATACACAGTCTGTTACGATTTTGTCATTGGGCTTTGCAACTTAAAATGCCTCCAACAGTTTAAAGAGCTCACATGGTATTTAACTTATCCAAATTTATCATTCCTAAATAATGTGGGATGTCACAACATATTCTTCCCAAGCGATGTGGGATGTCACATTCACCCCTCCTTTTAGGTCCAACATCCTTGTTGGCCCATCCTCTTTTGGGTTACTTTGAACATCCACACATTTTCGGTTGGAATGGACTCTGATACCATTCTGTAACATCCCAGTCACTATCAGATATTGTTCGCTTTGGACACACAGTTCGTCACAGTTTTGTTATTGGACTTTACAACCCAAAAGTCCTCTAATAGTCTAGGGAGCTCACATGGTATTTAACTTATCCAAACTTATCGTTCCCAAGTAATATGGGATGTCACAACTTATTCTTCCCAAGCGATCATGTTATGTCGAAATGTTGACTTTCTACTCGTATCATGTTATGTTGAAAGGAGATGCAAGTCAGCCATTCGAATTGTCTTCTCAAGCAAGTCTCCTCCCAAGCATTGCCATGTGACAAAGACCAATAGGCAATGACGCTTCATAAGAGATCGCAACTATGTGGCATGGTCAAAGAGGCCCTAGAAAAACATACAATAGTTTACACCTTAAACGAGGGTTGTTCACATTTACTCTTGACACCTTGTCATGATTACTGTCGCCTAGCATGACTCAACTATTCAGTTCTTGCCCTCTTTCTCACCTAAAGATATCAAGCTCATGTTGACAACCTTAACTACTACATGCGATGGGTCTTTACTTAGCATCGAAATACACTAAAACCAAAGTGGAACTTTTCTCCCTTACCAAGTTGGAACAGAAAGTCAAAAGGTCCCCTACACTTTGCATTATTATGGTCGATATGACTACAACTTGAAGGCAAGTAAGCGATCACAAAGTCTTTACCCTACCAAATTGAGACTCATGCTCATCAAGTTATCAGATATTGCATGTCCGAAATGAGTATCACATATGCAATGACTTATTCGCATTTAAAGTATGCAAGGAATAAACTTAGCAGCAACAAGTTATCAATAGGGTTCGAAACTATTCTTGAAAATTAGGGGTCATTTATGCTATTAGGGCAAACCTCAAGGTAACCGATTACATTTTTCCTATATTAAAGTGTTCCTCTCAAGTTTTCTCTTTTACATTCCTCAGTAGCCACTGAGGGCCTCAGCTAGCAAGTCAATGGGTCGATAATTTTGGTTAGACAATCAAAGTTTTTACAATCTTGATTATTTTTCAATACACCCTCTTGAGTTTGATTATTTACGCAAACCCTTTATATTGAAGAAGGTTCTTAATTCAAATTTTTAGAAAATATAAAGTTATTTAGTTGAAATAATCTATAAAATTATTTAGTTGAAATAATCTATAAAATTATTTAATTGAAATAATCTAGTTTGATGCTTGCATAAAACATCAATTTAATTGTTCAGTCATATTAAGATGGTTTACCTAAATTTTCTAAGCAAAATTTTTTATGTATCCTAAAATTATATGCGAAAAACAATTCTCAAATTCAATAAACTCACTTCGTAATTAATTGGATTTTTTAAATCGGGAAATTTACTCTAAGCCCCCAACTAAATCTCAAGAAAACACTTTACCCCAAACTTTTGCTAAACTAACACTTATCTCCCAAAAATTAACATTGTTTCCTCTAAAATTAACACTTATCCCCCAAAAATCTGGGGGGTAAGTGTTAGTTTTTGATTAATTTTTGGGGGGTAAGTGTAGTTTAATAAAAGTTTAGGATTAATTGTTTTCTTGAAATTTAGTTGGGGGTTATTGCATTTCCCCTTTTAAAATCTAATTAAGTATCAAATTACCATATCCTACATCGATAGCAAATGGGGTCTTGGACTAAGTTAAAAGGGTTCTGCTTTCACATCTAAGTAATGTGTTTTGAATTAAGGACAGTCACATAAAGCCTAATAAAAAAATTTTGTGAAGGTGAAGGACATAGTTTCACATCTAAGTGATGTGCTTTCACCGTGCTTGAAGTGAGCAAAGATCTACTTGGTGGTTTTATTGTTAGGAAAGGTATTAAAGTGAACTAATGTTTATAAGGCATTGGGTCTAAAAGTGGAAGAGTTTGTTATATCCTACATAAGGGCATGCTTGAAGCTTGACACCAACAATTCTTGATTTAGGCTCGGACTGCATAATAGTACATATGCATAGTGCTTGTTGTACATTGAAAATGGAGCAGTGTAAACACAACAGTGAATTGTGAATTTTCCTTCAATTAAATCCAAAGCTAATGCATGTCTTGTATTAATAATTAAATTGATGAAGCAATATTTCATTAAATTTAAGGATTGAACTGGATGGGTAATGTAACTCGCGTGGTAATGCAGGGACCTTTAAATACTGAAAGATTGCAACAGTATATAACAAAATTATATCCTTCCAACTGTAAAGGAATCAGATCAACAATAAGGATTCAATATTGAAAGAGACTGCCCCAAGCACTTAGTGTCAAAATATATAGAAATATGATCCATCATATCGGATTCGAAGAGAATGTAAAATTTTTTACTTGAAGCTGAATTGATCTTATTAATCAATAAATAAACTTTATGAAGTAAAGCCAAACTACAATATCAATTCACTTTTCATAAACCACGAAATTTTATGCTTTTTACATGCTCTAGATACATCGTAAATGGCTCTTTTATTCACTAATTAATTTATTATCTCTTTCTAATTCCCCAAGCTGAGTGGGGTCATGATATGAGACTACAATGGATCCTTTGAGTGTAGCATGTGCTACCTTTTTATTCCACTACTGTGCTTTGAGTCGTAGCTAGCAGCTTTGCCGTTCTCTTCTCTCTTTTAATTCAAGTCAAATCTCTGTCTTATAGATAACCCCTAATGAAAAAAAAAAAGCTATTAAAGCAAACTAAAGCTACCTTTGTCTCTATCGTCATGTTCTTTGCTTTGTCTCTGGTCTTTTACTTTCCTTGTTCATGAAATATCACAGGGCCTGCCACGCCAACGCCACCACCTTTTCCTCATCTTCTTTAATTCATCGATCCATATCCCCAAATTCCATGTCACCCACATGCTGTTACTTTGATTTGTAGGCCCCCTTCATATATGTGAAAAAGTTAGGTTGGACTATCACGTCATTCTGATTATAGCTATTCAATAAATTCCTATCACCTATGTATTTATGATCTCTTTAATCTACTAACCATTATCTCATGATTGGTAGATTTAAAAAAAAAATACATATATGATAAAATTTTATTGAACATGCATATATTTTGAATAACGTGATAGACTCTTTCACCTACATTCTCATTCTTTATGGTATATACAAAAGTGTTTGTGCATGGAATATTCATATTTGTGCAGTAATGCACATTCATGATCTAGTCATCAAGCATTAATAATAAGAAAAAGGTGGGTCAATGTGATGGGAAGAAAAGTGTCGAGGAATCTCTTTGTAATTTCCCTTCCATAACGCTCACTTTGCTCATCTTCTCTTCACACCAGTGCAACTGTTGTTCACTCATGTCATTCTTTCTTAAAACCCTAGACACCACTTTCAAGTCTATAAGAGCCATCAAAATTTCTACCTCCTCCTCCACCGTCAACTTCCTCTTTCGTATGCATTTGCGTGACCGGCGAAGATCTTTAAGCTTCGTCTTCTTCTGCTCACAAGGGAAAAGAAAAATAAACGTATTATATATATATATAATTAAAAAAATAGTATTTAATTTGTTAGTTATAATAATAGCCCTAATATTACCGATAATATGTATCAATATTTGATGATGTCTTTGCTTAAATACTAATCTCAATCTGTAACATATATGCGGAGTAATAGTAAGAATATGTATTTTCTTTTAAATGATTAAAGGAGAAAATGTATTTAAGGAAATTGAAGCTGAAACGAACTTACTTTTTTGTTTACTTTTTTCATGAGATTGAGAAGAGTGGGATCAACTGAGCCTCTTCGGGTTCTTCCAAAGAAAGATTTAAGGATTTGACATGGTTTCTCCTTGTCTGCCTTGAGAAAATTCATGAAGGTCTTGATTCCTTCTTCCATTATCTTAACAAATGAAGCCGATGAAATTCTTGCGGCAAACCCCTCATCCTTCTGATCNATCATCTTCCGAATCTTAGTTCAATTAAGCATAAAGAAAATTAGAACACTTATAAATGAATATATGTTCTCACATTTATATTATTGTCACGATTAATTAATTTAAGATACAAGGTTATGTTTCGTATTATAAGTATATTGTTTTATATTTCGATCAGTATTGGATTTTGAAAAGAAGAGAAAGTAAAGTAAAGAAATGCATAATAAATTAAACAAGTTATAAAAAGAATATGTACCTCGATATTCTGGCACTAGAAGTAACTTTGGTGCCAAAAGCCTCATCCTAGCATATATTTCAGGTCTCCGGCCCTGCTCATAGGGCTCATTCTCTANTGTATCGCTGCAAAAGAACCTGAAATTGCTGAAACTGCTGTGCAATGCCGGCAGGGCAGCCAGGATCAAAATCTCTTCGCGCAGCTCTCTTACGTTGGAAGTTTTTGTAGTTCCAATTGAGGGCTTCCCATGTCAAGCAAATCTGAGCTACATATGCAGCTTCTAGTTCATGATATGGGTTGTGACGGATATCTGATGGCTTTTTGTTTACTGTCACAAACTTATGAACAATTCTCTCCGAGATGGATCTTGGACAGACTTGAATTGACCTTAGTGATTCTGAAAATCAGTGTTTAAAATATATATTAAATTAATGTTAAATCAATATATAATTTGTGTGGTGGGTTAATTAATTTTGTTAGCAAGCAAGAATTGATTACTATGCATATATAACCTGTTTCATGGAGCTTTTGGGCACTAACTCTGTCCAGAAACATCATCTCTTCATCATACTTTTGAAACACAGTGTATGACTCCCATTTGGGGCAACTCCTGGACGAAGAAGAGAATGGATCTTCGGTTCCTGAATCCCTGCAATTGATTGAGCTCCTCCATTCAGAGGAGCTCTTAGAAGTGGATCCAACAGTACATGAGTCACCAAAGATCTCTTCGTCATCAATATCCTTCTTCCCGGTTGCCTCAGATTTCACTAAAATCTCCTCATCTCTCGGAAAATTTGTTTCCACTTTCTTCTTGCCAGTTTCTTGTTCGCAGCAACTTTCTGCAACAGCACCATAAGCAAATATCTCAATCTATGAGAAGTAGAACATGTGAATGCTATACAAGTGCAAATATAATTAATGCATACCGCCACAGTGTTGCTCATTCTCCACCAAATCACTTTTGTGTAGGTCTATGACCCCTGGGGAGGTGGAGCCACCATGATTTGGAAAATCAGAGCCGTAGTTAGCTGATGAGGAATCATAATCTGATCTTGTTGAGATCTCTTCTTCTTCAAGAACATTTGAATCTCCATCATCATCAACATCTTCATGTTCATGATCAGATTCTGAGGTTAGTACTGACAAGTCTTGATCAGCAGAATACTGAGGAGCACTGTCAAAGCTTTCTTCTCTATCATCGTCTTCATCAATTACGTGCTCATCATGATGATGTGGATTTATATATTCCTGATGATGTTGTTGATGGGTACTCTGCAGGAAGCTGGTGTTGTTATGCAGAAACACAATGGATTCACCACCCTGAACTATGTCTGCCACCAAGTGATCTTTCTCTTGATCAGTACTGGCGCTTGTTTCTCCATGGAAATACCTTTCTTCTTCCTCCTCTTCTTCCTCCTCCGAGAACAAGCTATAATCATATTCATTCTGACTTCTGCAACCAAAAAAAAAAAAAACAATATCAACAAATATTTCGTTAACTATATATATATATATAACACTAATACTAATGCTAACAAGCTCGCTATATGGCAATTGTTATGTGTATTCGTAGAATTAGACCTTTGGATTAGAGGGTAACTTCCGACGAAGTGAAAGAACTTGGCAAGAAAAATTGAAGAGTAGTAGATGACAAGGAGGAGAAGCAAGGAGGAGCTTGAGACATTGTAGAAGAGACTAAAGAGGGCTTCTTTTGAACAATATTGCATATTTTCTGGGTGGCCTAATTGCGCCTTTGCTGCTCCAAAGTGAGTTTCCAAAACAATTTCTAGCATAAACCAAAGTGGAGATCCAAGTCTTGGAAAGAAAAAGTATAACTAGTCTCTTACTCTCTGACTCTGACTCTCTCTGCTTTTCATTGCTTTCTTAACTTATCTTCCTAATTACACAAAATTATCCATCTTTCTTCTTTGAAAAGTCTTCTATGTCCTGTAAACGACGCCTATATATATATATATGTAAAACTTTTTCTGGATCGACTAAATTATCAATTACGTTGAGACGTCAAGTTACCAAACCGTAAAAGATTATATCTATTACGGGTGGGCACTGCTTCCGGTCGGTTCGGGCTCAACCCGATTACCGACTTGAACTTAACAGGTTGGGAAAAAATCAAGCCGATATCGGGTTTTTATTTTTTTAGACTCGAATGGTCAGGTTCGGTTCGGTAGTCAGAGTCATCGAATATAGTCAATGGTGTTGACTTTTGTTAGGTCAGGTTTGATGATTGGATTATAGCCACATTTTAATAAGTTTTGGTCGGGTTATGATCGAGTACGGATGGGGTTAGCACTTAATATTAAGTAATAAATAAAATTTTTTTACATAATATCTATAAAATAAGATGCAATTTAGTGGTAGCTTTGTATAAAGATCTTAGAGAATGTGTCGGACTTGAATCCTACCTCTTGCAACAATAAGCTAAGTATTTTCTAAATAATATATTCTGGTTAGAGTACATGTCTTAGTGGTTGATTAAGTCTCTAATAGATATATTTGACGATATGAATCATTTGAAAAATAAACATATTTGGTTTGTAACAAAACTCTTACAAGATCAAATCAGACTAGCCTTAGGTTCGGTTAAAAAATGTTTAAAAAATGTGTTAACAATATGCTGAACAATTAGGCATAAAGCATAAATTGATGTCCAAATCGGGTTAAAAATGTGATTATATG
>JANKKB010001890.1:2264-17031 GCA_026225775.1 Bursera palmeri
ATTAAGAAATGCATTTTTAACATCAAGCTGTTGAAGAGGCCAATCATGCATTGCGATAATAGATAGTAGTACTTTTATAGAATTCATTTTTGCAACCGAAACAGAAGTCTCTTGATAATCAATCCTATAGGTCTGAGTATATCCCTTTGCTATCAACCTTGCTTTGTACCTTTCAATCGATCCATCATCCTTAAATTTAATTGTGAACACCCATTTACAGCCAACATAAGTCTTCCCTTTTGGTAGACGAATCAAATCCCAAGTTTTGTTCTTTTTCAAAGCCCTCGTCTCATCAAGAACTGTCATCTTCAAATACGGAACAATAAGAGCTTCCTTTATAGATTTAGGAATTTTTATTTTGGATAGATTAGACACAAAATATTTCAAGGGTGATGATAATCTGTGATATGACATAAAATTGGCAATAGGATGAGATGTATATGATCTAACTCCTTTTCTAAGAGCAATAGGAAGATCAAGATCTGAGAGGTTATGAGATTTAGAATGTTGAAAAGAGTCAGTATCACCTGATGATTCATGACTTAAAGTTGAATCTTGGTAGGCTAGCTGAGGATCTGGTTCTATACTTTGCTGATGTTTCCTCTTGGTATAGACCCGAAGCTTAGTTGGTTTTTCAAAAACTTCTCTTGTTTTAGATATTAGTTCATCTCCTTTTGAATCAAATATTTCAATGTCTAACACTATAAGAGGTTGTTGGTTTTGTTAAGTATCAAGTTGATCGGAAGAAGGAAGAAAAATGTTAGAACCTCGAATATCCTAAAACTGATCNTTCCAAGCTAGGATTCTCCCCCTAAAGAGAAGTTGGTGAAAAAAAGGATTAATCCTCGAAAAAAATAATATCCAAACTCACATAGAACTAATTTGTGACAAGATTATAACATTTGTATCCTTTCTAAGTTAGAAAAAAACCAAGGAAGATACATTTAATAGCTCGTGGGTCAAGTTTGCTTCTCTGATTCTTATAAATGTGAACAAATACAATACAACCAAATACTTTGAGAGGCAGTTGACTCAAGAACCGAGTGTGAGGATATGTTTCCAAAAGAAGATCAAGAGGTTTACAAAATTGATAAATGCGAAAAGGCATTTGATTGACTAAATGGGAAGCTGTAAGAATGGATTCACTAAAGAATTTTTTGAGAACTCCTGTGATAAACATAATGGCCCTAGCAACTTCTAAAAGGTGTCTATTTTTTCTTTCTCCCACCCCATTCTGTTGAGAGGTATTAACACAAGAGGTTTGATGAAGAATCCCTTTTTTTCCTAAGAAAAGTTTCAAAGGTAGAATTGACAAACTCTTTCCCATTATCATTTCAAAGGATTTTGATTTTTCTGTGGAATTAGGTTTCAATTATATTATAAAATCTCTAAAAGACAAGTACGGTTTCAGATTTTTCTATTAAAAGATACACCCAACATACACTAGTATGATCATGAATAAAAAAGATAAACCACCTAGTTCCTATGATACTCATAACTGGTGATGGTCCCCAAAGATCACTATGAATCAGTGTAAAGGGATGAGACTATTTGAAAGGCTGTGAAGAGAATGAAGTATGATGATGTTTAACAATTTAGCAAATTTTATATTTCAACTCAGAAACATTTTTATTCTTGAACAAAGAAGGAAACAATTTGTTCAAATACAAAAGTTAGGATGTCCTAGCCTATAGTGCCATAACATTATTTCATCTTTAACAGAGAGAAAAAAAAGTTGTCTAAAACATGAATTAATCCATCAAAAGAGGCTTCACCTTCAAAGTAGTAAAGCTGATCAACTCTTTTAGTACTGCCAATCATCTTCCCCAAGTCCATATTTTGAAATTCACAAAAAGAAAAAGAAAATTTCACAATACAATTAGAATCCTCTGTAAGTTTACTGATGGAGAGAAGATTACAGGAAAGATTTGAAACATGTAAGACAGATTGTAAAGTTAGGTTGTTTAAAAGTTTGATTGAACCTTTTCCCGCAACTGGAGATAAAGTTCCATCAGCTATTCCAACTTTAAGATAGCCAAAACAAGGAAAATAAGTTGAAAACAGATGTGGTTGGCTAGTCATATGATCACTAGTACCAGAGTCTACAATCCAAGTAGTCTATTTGGATGTTGAAAGAAGGGCAGAAGAAAGATTACCTGACTGAGCAAGTGAAGCAGCAGAATAATTTAAGATTTTGAACTAGTTTATCATTCTATACAGGTATTCTAATTGTTCTTTACTGAAAACTGAAGTCTCTGGTACACTGGAAGACCACTCCATAAAGTTTTTAGATTGAGAAGCCAAAAAAAAAATGCCTGAGACAGATTGTACCAGAAGATGTTGTGCCAGTGGAAAACATGATCACAAGAAGAACACACACATCCAAGTCTGACAGTCACTTCAAATCAACTGCCACACACACCATTTCACCAAAAAATGTTGACGAATAGAATACCAAGAACTACCAGAATCTCAAAATCGTCTAGCTTATCAAATCTGATCGAAAAAACAAGAAAAAACAGCTAGCGATAGAAAAAAAAGGTGGCAGTTTTTTTATTTGAATCTTCGCGGGAGTCTATGATGGAGACAGGCCAGAAGCGCTTGAGAAGGCCACTGGTCATCATCGTCTGAGCAGGAAGTCGACAGAAATCCCGTCTAAGGTTGTCGAAAACAGCACCGAAAATAATGATTGGGCCGATGAAAGAACCAGTCGACTCTCTCTAAAGTTTTTGGTGAAGGCGGAAAGGCTAATGTTGGCCAGAAAAAGGATTAATCGGAAAAGCCCCAATTTTCTGGAGAAACCCTAAAAAAAATTCTAGCTCAAATCTACAGCAATTAAGGCCACATAGTGAAACAAAACAGCAATTAAGGCTGCTTGGAGGAAGAATCGGTAGTGCCTACGGAGTTTACTAGAAAAAATGAGTATGACTACGAGAAAAAAAGTAATCAGGCAGAAAACTCATCAGAAAAATATGCTGAAACCTCCGGTAAGGGTTCCAAGGGCCAGATCGGCAACTTGGAAGGCTTTTGAGAAGAAAAAAAAGCTTCGCCGGAAAAAAATTCCGGTCACCAAAAAATATTTCCGATCATTGTTGATTGTCGGAAAAAGAGGAAAAAACAGAGTTTGAAGAGAGGCTCTGATACCATGTGAGAAGAAAGAAATTGTAGAAATGTTTCTTTTATATTTGAACAATATTACATAGGTATTTAAACACATTATAATATCAAAGAAAAGGAAAGAAAATAAATTCTAATAAATTCTAATCAATCCTAGAAATCAACTCCATTAATCAAGGAGCAATTTAAGCACCGTCAAGGAGAAATTTAAGCATAAAATATTTTTATTCCAACACAAAGCAATGATTCTACTGTCTCTATTGTCAAAATTGGAAATTGTGTGATTGTCATCAAGCTTCGAAACTTTGATGCTGTCATTGACTGTCACAACTTTATTGCTACATATCCTATGATGATTAATGTCCCCTAACTGCAAGAAAAATGAGCTGTGAGTAGAATATAAATAGAAAAACACCTAGACATTTGCATGAAATATTAGTGATGAGGACTTGAGAATGTAATAGTTAGTTCATGACTAGATTTTGAACATTGGAGATGTGTATATGAGACAACATTAATCTGAAAATGCTTGGTTCTAATTGTTTGCATGTATGGACTTCTTGTTGCATTGTTTTGCACTGAAGAGAAAATCAAAATGCTCCTCTTATGGACATAAACCTCTGCTCTTTACCTTTGTCTATTATTGTTAAAACTTATGACGGTATCAAAGCAGGTTCATTGTTAACTTAAACTTCCACGATAATAGTTAACATAGTACTAAAAATCTTCGATAACAAGCTTCTAACTTTTTTTTTTCTTTTTTTTTTTTTTCTTTTTTTTAGCAGCAAAGAGGGATGAAATATCGACAAGACAAGATTTCACTTGGCTCCATGCTCATATTGCTGCGGAGCTTAAGAGGTAAGTATTTGTGAAGTAATATCAACTCCAAACCAATAATTTTGTAGAAGAAGAGAGAAAAGAATAAAAAATTTCATGAAACCACATACGAACTTCTCTAAAATTGCAATATAAATATAATATAGTTCCTTCAATTCACTTCACTTCACTTATTCTTATATATCTAAAAACCAATTGGAGCATGAAGGGTCATTTTATTTAAGCTCTACACCAAAACAACTCAAAAAGACCTCACACCATAAGCTCAAAATAACTATACATTATAGAACATACCTCAAGTTGTAAAACTCTATTTCGCAGGTAAATTGCTGAAGAGACACAAAACACAATTGAAAATTATCTGCAAAACAAAACCATCATGAACAGAACAACATCATTCTCTTAGAATCATTAAGTTAACTTGCTCAATTTACAAAATGCACTACGTTTAACTACTGACCATATAAAACATCAAGGAGCTCTTCACTTTCTGAGTTCTTGCACCAGACTGAGTCACTGCCAACCCTTCACTTTCCACCACCTTACAACTATTATTACTGCTGCTGCTGCAGTTGATGTAACTCTGGGATGAGGACACATGAGAGTCAATGAAGACGCGGAGATCTGACGGTTTGTAAGCGGCCGAGTTCTGGTGGACGGCTGAGAAAAGTGGGCTTTTGAAGTGGGTTCTTCTGTGCACCCACGGCACCTCTGCCTTGTTTTGCCAGAGCTTTTCCATGATTTGAGGAAAAACTCCACAATTTAAGAGAGAGAAATTGTCTACTTGTGTCTTTAAATAGAAGATGAAAAGGTTGCAGGGCATGCATGAAACTTTCAAGAGTCTGAGGAATGCACATAGAAATTGCAAAGAAAGTTGAAACAGGTTTCTCCGAAAGGCTCCAAAGGTGCAGCCCCCTTTGTTATCTTTTGAATTTTGCGCGGTTTGGTGCACAAAAGGAGGTCTGGGATCGGTTATGCAGATATAAGGGAAAAAATTAAAAAATGGCTCATCTCCGTTTCTACTTTTTTGTCTTTGACCATAGTTAGCTGCCAAACGGCAACCAACTACAGTATAATGCCACTGTCTACGGCTTTCATGCAGTGAAACACACTTTGCATAAGTTCAGCTTCACCAACTTTTGCAAAGCTTATCATATTTTATTATCCCTAGTTAATTAAAATTTACAAATATTCTATTTATAAGAATGCAAGTGTGTACTGTCAAAGATGCGAACTTAAACAAATCGACATGCATCAGGAAGAAATTTTCCCAGAATCTACTTGCTAAAATTCAGCAAAATCATCTCATTTTTCACAATTACATATGATACATTCTGTACAACATATTGTCAATTTCAAAGTTGACTAAGCCGTAAGCCTACCATCCAGGCAACTAACTGCTGCTCTAATGTGAGATTAAATCTCTGTACTAAGCAAAAGTTAGATTTCACGATGCATCATTTGTGCAATGCTACGGATGGGAGAAAGGGTGAATCAGAAAACAATGAAAACAAAAAAGTAGTGAGGTCGTAGCTGAGAATACTTGTTGAATTTGAGGTTATAAGGCTACAGAATGGACTTTCCTTTATTGGTCCCAAAAGTGCTTCTTGTTCTCAGTCCCCTAAAGAGATGACAACAAAAACATCATCAAGAGACCATTTTTTTAAATCTGATTTCTGTGAAGGATTAATTACGGCACGCTCTGAATTAGCGAGTCGATAGCCGATTACAATTTCCTGTCTTTGACGACCCCTAATCATTATATCGTAAAAAGAAACCTCTTCTTGATCGAATAGATAGAACTCTGCAGGTTTTATACACATCTCATTCCCCTGTAAAGTAAAAAACCAATCAAATGCAAACAAAGTTAGATCTCCATGATTCTCAGATTCTGAAAGTATATGATGGAAGTAAATACGTCGAAACAGCAAAGAATTGAAGTTTTACTACAAGTTATCAGTGGTCTATTTTCTTCAGGCATTGGAACTTGTTTAGCAGATAGTAATTCATCTTAAAAATTTTCCTCAAAACTCTTCCTGATAGTCAATTTTCGTTCTGATATATGTTTTCTGTATGTGGTGCTAACATGAACTTGCTTGGCAATATAATGGCTAAATGTCCTAGATATGGTAATATAAACATAATCACACAATTTGACAGGGTTGGAATGTTAAAATTAGTTAACACGGAAACTGAATCAAATACAGATTGCATGATTTACTCTTCTAAGATAATATATGAAACCAATTTCCACTCCGAAGCTGGAAAGAGAAACATAGAGGGCTTAAATTTTTCCTACTTTTTTCAATATACTAGACTTATGCACTTGAAAGTTGACCATTATATTGAGATAATCTCTTTTTGTTTGAATTCACTCTTTCTCACTTGCATAAGTTAATCATTGATGTTAAGATGTGAGTATCTGATATAACAATGTTCTTCTTTACCGAAAACTACATAATCATATACAAAAAAGTAAAGTAGCTTTAGCTGGGATATGTTATTATACCTCCTCAGCAAAAAGTTCCTCCAAAACACGGTTTATCTGCTTGTCTTCAGCCACCATTGCCAGTGCCATACTCACCAGCTCATTTGATAGCACATAATCGCTGATTCTGGACACAGAGACAAGGTTCCTAGTCCTAGAATCTAGGATTTCACTTATGATTATCGACTTGTCTGAAGCTTCCTGCATTTGACGAATCCAAGAGCTGTGAGAGAACCCAGAAAACCGTAAGGAAGTTGGCTTTGTGTCCTTGTCGGGGAGACGCTGTGACTGTAATCAATGAGGAAGAGGGATATTTATCACTAATCAGTATTACAGCTTTCCATAATTTTGTATAAGCTACAAAAGAACAGAGGATAAGAACTTTAACACATACAAATACTCTACATTAAGAGGAAAATGATAATTGACATAAGTCAAATGAAACTTAACAAAAATTATCATTGTGAACAAAACTCAATTATCATGTTACATTTTCACAGACTCAAAAGCTTTAAAAGCAACAGGCCCTAAATGCACATATATAAACAATACAGATCAAAAGAGAATGAAATTGAATTTAAAATGCAGAAACAAATTACCTTAAAAAAGACAGTAAGATTTTAATTAGCTATGAAGCAGTAGTGATTAGTGATTACCTGTATGTCCCGAATCAGGAGAAGGGTGGCAAGAGATCGAGAGTCAGAATGCACAATGGAGTCTTCAAGTGACTCATCTGCAAGAATTAGTATCTGCCAAATTGGAGTTAGTAAGCGGTTCAAGAAGTCAGTAAACCAAACAAACTTGTCAAAGAGACAGCATTTGGTTAAAATAAATAAATAAATAAAACAAAGTTAAATAGAAATAAAACAGAAACTTCAAGAAAACACAATATGCAAATACATAAGTGGCTCTGTACCAAGTTGGCATTTGAGGAGCCTGATTAGGGATAGGAAATTTATAACAGTTTCTTCGCATAACATATTCATGGGCTTGAAGGATTGGCAATTTCTCTTGACAAAATTTCAATACAATTTTCTGCCTTAATTTCTAAACATACACTTTCAAGTGTCCAGTGACTCGTGAAGCATGAATGAGGCAGAGGCTCATGAAGAAACACGGGAGTTTGAAAATCAGAAATTTACGAAATTTTCCTTAAAAAGAAGGGAAAACACAATTAGAAAACTAACACAATCAACTAAGATAGAAAAATAATTACACAATTAGATGCAAAAGATTTAAGTGGCTCAGAAAAACTAAGCCAATGTCCAAGAAACGAAAAGAAAAAACTAAACAAAAGACTTGTACACCTATATCTCTCTTTTCATTTTTCAACTTACTTCCACTTTCTATTTGTTTCCCCTCTGATCAGTCTCTTACCACCTAAACTGTATTATATATTTGAGAGGTGGTGAACATTTTTCTTAAATTCTACACCTAAGAAGGCTTAATTTCAGTTCAATCCCAACCCACAACTTTATCAAAATTCAGTATCCTTTTATTAGAAGCCTTAGAATTTTTATGTGACAAGCCCTTTATATTACTGCTCTGTACTAGCTCAACCTAACTTGCAAATATGATCTTTCCTTCTAAAGAATGTTGTTCATGTCAAAGGACAAACTTAATACTACTGTTCAGTGTTCAGCCCTAATCTGATGGCTTAAGCTCTTGGAATAGGAGGTTACTTGACGTGATATCAAAACAGGTCTTGAGTTCAAGCGCCTACAAGTACATGTTTGCATTTGTTTGTTTGCTTGTATTTATCACATAGATGCATAGATAATAGAAGGACAGAGAGTACAGATGATTATGCAACTTACAGAATCAAAAGTCTCCAAAGGAAGGCTCTCTAAGTGTCGTCTAATTACAGCATTTCCCTCACGGTGCACAAGTCTAATGTTCACTAACGCAGAAATGTCAAGTCCACCATCAGTCAGCTTTTTCTCTCTTTCTTTTTCAGGAACTTCATTAAGCATCCACAGTTCGGAACCTGGAGCCAGGAATGCCTCTAGTACCTGAGAAATGGCAATGGAGAAAAATAAAAGGTTGTAACTCAACTGTGAAGGATTATTTCCGACTTGCGATAAGTAAGTTTCTGGATGAACATTATTCACTTAAATGCTTAAAGTATTATCCTTGTGTCTCTCATACTGCAATACTTTACAAGATTCTATTCTGTGTGAGCAAATTACCATAATCATATCATCAAGGTCACGCCGCCAGCCACAGAATAGTATCTTCTCCGGAAACTTTGGAGGGTCACGTTTTCTTGGGAAGGAACGCTTCTGTACCTGCACTAAGGACACAGCATATGTGATGTAAGAAAAGCTGTAGAAAAACACTGCTTCTGTGGAAAAGTTCGAGCATATCAAGAATGTAAACTAAAGCATCTCTTTTACTTCTTTCCTTTTTCTTTTTCTTTTTTCTCTATAGGTTTAAAGACAAGTAAATGATGATACCACACACCCTCTGGATCACAGAAATTGTTTTAGATCATTACTTGAAGTTTTCCTTAGGTAGTAGATTTCTCCTTGATTGTAAAAAAGCCGTAAAATCCATTCCGCCAATTAATTAGTCTAGTGATCATTATGCAACTTCCACCAACGACCAAATGAATGAAGGTGCATGAACATAAACCAGGATTCATCAATACGTTTTCTGTGGCATAACAGAAACTTGGACATAGACTACCTTGCCCAAATTAACAAGAAAACTATAAGTTATTATGAAATAATGATAAGCCCAGAGTCTCAGGAATGCACCAAAGACACAACTATGGAAAGTAAAACTGCCCAATAGCAGGTGAATAGACTAAATCTATGGTGCATAAATGTGTCCTTATGAATTTAAAGTGAATAAGATATGAAGATTTGACTAACATAATTTTTTCAAATCTTTATCCAAGTAGAAAATTCTTCAATTAAGAAAAAAATGCACTATGGTACATGTTTACTTCGGTGCTACGTGGAAAAGAAAAGAAACTACCTCTGGAAGGGGACCTGGAGCATAAGTGTCATCATCCTCAGCTATAACAAGAACTTCATCTCCTTCTTTCAGAACATAGTTATCATCTGGATTTAAAATTATCTTCCCACCATCTGCAGCAACCTTGACTCCACAGGGAATTGCATCTGGAAATGAAATAAGAACTTCTTCAAAATGCAGACCATCCAACTGAGGCCACCTTTTTATGTAAAATTCAGCATTCTCAAAACCCAATATGTCCTCCCATATCTGATCAAAAAAAGATAATGAGTTTACATTCAAAGTGAAACTAAAAAATAATTATAAATGGGTAATCATAAATGTGAAGCAATATGTGAACAGAAGATAGAGTAAATAGCATCTAATATGTCCATCTATGTGAGTCACACAACAAAGACCGAGAGAAAAAGAGCAGGTCCTCTTGTTGGCTCATATTACAAACTTAAAAAGAATGCTCAAGGAGTTAAATCAGGCCGGACAATGGGGTTTAATTTTATAGTAAACGAAATGTTAATAATTCTGTAAGAGAGCCATGGAACTGGCTGATGGTATAAAGCGCTAAGTTGTTATGCAACAAAATTCATGAAATGTGCGTAAGAACTGAAGAAAATAACAGCAAATAATGAGTTAGGTTCAGATTTTAGGATGCTACTAATATGAGACAACTGGAAAGAACATAGTTTGATGCAGTAAGAAAAAACATTTCAGCACATGATCTAAAAGCTATGATACTAGATAGAGAAAAATTGAAAATTTGGGTCTGTGTTATTGTGCAATAAAACCCAGCACGGATTTATAGGTACCTGCCCTCTGGACAAACACAAATAAAGGTAAATTTGTCAAAATGATCATGCAAGAATAATACAAAAACATGAATAACACGAACGCTTTCAAAACATATGGCACAAAGCTAAGCTTTATTAGGCTTCTCCATATCATCAACTAAAAAGGCCAAACGATTAACAATGATGTTCCTAATAACTGTGTAGCACACCCCAAACATGTACGAAGATTTGGGAGTAGCGGTTGATGATATCAATGGGCTCAAAAAGTTCAATACACCAAATACTGTCTTCACAAATATCAAGGAGAGTTCAATTAGTAACCTGTGCAAGGCCTGGTTGCAGAGCACATTGTATCATCAAGCGTCCAATCACATCATGTGCAACAACTGTTTCTATGAGCTCCCCTCCAACAAGCTTCACCAAGGGTTCATTGTCAAGGTCACTCATCTCCACGACAACATGACCCCTTAAACCCTCTTTTACTCCTGTGAGGCTGAGCACAACTCTTAAAGCACGTGCATCACTCTGGTAAAAGAAACATGAACACAAAATTAATGTTTCACAAGAAGCAACAGAAGTCACAGAGCATAAGAAATTTGAGAATTTGAAGGAACCTGATCAGCATTTTCATCAGATGCTAAGACAATGATAGCACGTGCCTTCGATACCGATACCTGTAAATCAAAAGCAAAATTCGATTTAAATAAAATTTCTATAGGAATCTAAAATAAGAGGTAATAAAATATAAATAGGAGGAAATAAAGTAAACCGACTGAATGTTCCTCAATTTACATTCATTAATCTAGTACACCCTTAAAAAATTACATTCTTTTAACACACATGCATAGAAGTTTCAAGATGACCAAATCTACCTTCTTTAAATCAGCCAGTATAAGAGGACTACCACTCCGGCATATCACACAGGTCCCCATAAAGTCAAATTCTAACTTTGCTATGTCCATCTCCATTTCTTCCTTGTCTCTTTCGGCTAGTACTACAATAACGCCACCACCAATGCTCTTGTTTGCTACTGCTAGCTGCTTCAGAAGTGAACCCTGCAACCAAAGTAACATTTCTTAAACTATTCTTTTTCTGTAATCTCTTTGACAGTTTGCCCTCTGGGTCCATCAAGAATGTAAAATCAATCTATAAGCTTACCAATTTGTCGCTCCAACCAAGAATTAGTATATGGTTCTTTTCAATGACTTCACTCTTCCCTTTTCGTAGTGAATCTACCTTCTCAGAAATAGCATCAGAAACCAGTCCAAGCATCATTGCAAATATCAGCATGCCTCCAGAACTTATAGAGACAGAAACAATCCTGGACCCAGTACCAACTCTATCAGCATGATTTCCCGAGTCAGCAACAAAACTCCATGAAAGCCAGAGAGCTTCAGCAAAGCTACTATCACTGACCGCATACAATGCCAGGCCACCGAATATTATGAGATATAAAGTCGCAAAGAGAAGTGCAAGCAGCTTTGCATAAGGATAAACAGAGAAACACACATCCACCCTATATGCAATTCTCTTCTTCAAGGGGACCTCCTCTTTATTCTTCTTCGTTCGTTTTGAGAGATTCTTTATTTGGGGAAGATAATCAAGATATTTATACAAGACAAATGGCATTAAGAGTGTGACTACCACTGTATACAAAGCAACAATTCTACTGTCAGCATTAGCAAAATCGGCAGTAGAGTCATTATCTTCATACTGGAGAACTTCTTTAATGTCACCACCAACACCACCTTTATTGCTACATACTCTATGAAGGTTACTATTTTCATCCTACAACAAAAACGAGCCATAAATAAGAAATATAGAAAGAAGAACACTTAACCCATATTTATCTGCTAACTGTTCGATGTAGTCAGATAAATGATACAATATTAATATAACAATACTAATCTCTGAGTATTTATTTGCATGGATCGAACATTGATTTATTTTGCATTGAAGAGAGTACAGAAAAACTCCTCTCCTGGACAAATACTGTAACTCTGCTTTATCTTTCTCTGTCTTTATGGAACCACATACAAATAGTAATGCTCTTTCTAGTAAGAAATGAATCATGTCACATAAGAGGTCTTCGCCTATTTTCCAAATAACGTAAATTTACTCAATAAAGATAAATGAAATTAACTCTAAAAATAAATTGAAAATTACTCAACATACCTCAAGTTTTACAACTCTATCTCGCAGGTAAATCGCATAACATACACATAATATACAATTGAAAATTAACTGCAAAATAAAAAACAAAAATAAAAATTAAGTTAAGGAGCAAATTAAAAATTTCACAAAACGGAGCTAATCTCACTACTAACCAAATAATACACCAAGGAGCTGCTGACTCCCCGTGTTCTTCCACCCGACTGACTCACTGAACTCGACTGAGTCTGGCTCACCACCACAACCTCCTTCTTCTCCCCCTCCAGCGCCCGAATCACCTGCTTCTCACCCACCACATTTCCCTGCACCCCACCATTGAACTCGTGCTTATGCGCCTTCTTCTCCTTGACCTTGACCCCACTCCGCCCCATATGTGGGCCCAAAAACGAAGGGTACATCCAGTCTCTCTCGTACAAGCTACTCGTACTGAACTCACTGCCCGCATTACTGCCGTTACTCCTGGTGGGGGTGAGGATACTGTGCGACGACGACGCATCGGAGTCGACGGAGACTCGGAGATCAGACGACAAGGGGTGAGGCGTTGTGACTCGTCGGACTGCCGGGAACAGTGGGCCGGGGAAGTGGGTATCGTTCGATATAGTCTTTGAACGCTTCTGCCGCGGCGGCCACTCCGCCTTCGTCTCGTTACTGCTCTTTTGCATTGTTCGAGAAGAGAAACGAACAAGAAATGAAATTGAAGAACTCTTCAGTGAGAAGAAAGTTAAGGGAAGTGAAGGATTCGGAAGGAAAGAGAGATCTAACATCTAAGTTGAAGAAGAGAGTTTAAAGAGGAGAAGGAACAGAAGGGATCTGGCCCGTTGAATATGCGGTGAGTGGGACAGAGAGATGACGTGGACGGTCCAGATGAACTGGGTGTTTTGAGTTCTGCCTGAGGTAACAGTAAGCGTAATAATCACCTTTTCAGTTTTTTTAGTTTTCAGTTTATTCGGTTTGGAAAGCACTTTGAAAGTCTCGACTTTGGAAGTGCTCTTCCGAGGAAATTTCGCAGGAGTTCTTGTTAACAACATTTGTGGCATTTTGTCGGACAGGACCCACAAAATCGAATAAATTCGTCAAAAAATGTTTGATAATATAGATAATAATAATGTACCAATTTCTTAGAAAAAAAAAAAACTTAGAAATATTAAGATTTTAATTCAATCTAAAGTGGAAGTGGTCTTTTCATTCGTTATATATGTAGCTATACAATGCTTTCGAAACATGAAATCCATCGAGGATATGAGTAGAAATATTTCTATTTTTACTGATAAATTAATAACAAAGTTTAATATTTTTTTTAATTAAAATTTTTTTGAATTACTTTTTGTTCGAAATTGATCCCTCTAACTAAATTTATGACTCTGTCACCGTTTGTAGAGACACCTTAACTAATCATAAAACCATATATTTAAAGCTATCTAATATCATAATATACGGTGGATTTCCACCTCTATTAAGTAATATCTGTGTTAGCCATTTATTAGTTTAGCTTTAGGTAAGCTTTCATTAGTTTGTAATTCGGTGAAGCTTGGTTGGTTAAAAAAATGGCTAAGAAACATTGGTTACTGTGGGAGGCTTGGGCGGTTGATTTTGCCTACGTATACCCCCATGTGTATTCTATTTGTAATGTGAGACTACCCTAAAGCTAATAAAGCTTCTCCATTCTCTCCCCATGCTACTCTTCACATCTCTCTTCTCTTCATCTATCAATTTCTCTTCTCTTTTCCCATCAATTTCTCCTCTATTTATTGTCTTTCGACAGTCCCACCACCATCATAATTCCAGTAACCTTTATTCCAATAAAGTTGCAATTATATTTTATCACCTTGTAAGATATTGACCCAACCGGAACTACATACTAAATTTATAACACATGGTCAACACGAATACTCTAAGTAACATACTACATATATTATGTTATCTAACCAATTATTTTATTAAATATGCTATATTGTTACCACTTTGTTGAATCTTCTAAATCAGAATGTAGAATTAATCATTTATTTTCTCATTGTTATTTCTCTGTTTTATAGGGAAAAAGATTCTTGAAGGTAAAGGACACCTTGAAAGAAACATTTGATAGATGTTAAGCCTAGTTTAGGACAGTGAGTGGTTACTTCTATGATTTTATATATGTCTAGAAAAGTTCTTTCAAAAATATTATAAATGTAGTAGTAGGGCTTCGGTGAGCTCAACTGATTCGGGATGCAAGGAAAACACTTTTGATCAGATAATTGTGTTAGGCCTTAGGTGGCCAGATAATCTGGAGCCTAAGGATAACACTTATATTATGATGATAGTGTTAGGCCTTAGACGGTCAAATAATCTGGATCCTAAGTATAACACTCTTAATATGATACTAGTGTTACGACTTAGGCGGGCTCGG
>JANKKB010001891.1:0-13100 GCA_026225775.1 Bursera palmeri
AAAGATCTCAACAGACCTGATTATTCTGGAACTAATTTATTTATTCAACTTCCTAAATTCAAGCAATGTTATCTCAACAGTATCTTTACTAGTAATCAAATGAGATTCCATCCGCACTGTCCGAATTGATACTCTAATTCCTTCCTATATTTGTTTTCTTTGTTTACAATACTAAGAATAATAGTAAATCAAAGTTATTTTGTATGCTATGATTGTGTAGATGTTTTCTCAAGTTAGGATTTAATTCCTTTCCTTGTAGTCTTGATGCCTTAAAAGGCCTTTCGAGACATGGTAATTTTGTACAACAGAATATGAATCTTCATATCCAGAAAAGATAATAGATTCAGGCAGTCAATTTGAAGGAACTATGCATAGAATTAATTGGAGCTGGAGCTGAAACTGATATGATTTTAGCTTCGTTATTGTTCTGGGTTGTTTCAATTTGAATCTGATGGAATTTTGTCAGTAATTAGAAGAAAGCTCAAAAAGTTCAACTTAAAGACTGACTTTATATTTAATTGGACCAACGGGTTCAAACTTAAGATGTTCTCCCTTGTAAACAGACCACCCAAGTAATGGTCTAAAGAATATTATCAAACCCTATAACATTACAACACCAAAATCAAGACATTGGGCCGCCGTCCTCCACCCGCCAAGCTGCCATGTGGGCTGTGACCGAACCTTGGTTAGAGTGATTACCGTGAAGCTGCCTTCGCATGATCATCAATTCACCATCCTTCTGTTTAGGCGCCCAAGCCATTTGGTGCAGAAAACAAGAGTAGAAAAAAGAGGAATATATTGTAGCAAAGGTTGTAGAGTTGAGTTGAGTTAGAGCTATGAATTGTCTCTCCTCAATGTGTGAAAGAGATTGAAATTTCCATCCAAATGGAGTAAAACTTCCTAGAAATTTTATATATTTATTATATATAAATTTGATTAATTCATAAAATGGGTTAGGCTAGAATATTGGTATATGACACGAATTTTTAATATTACATATAATTTATTATGATATAATTTGGAAAAAGCTTATCTTCTCGATGTTAGCAATCATCATTGTTGCGCGGAAGCACAAAAACCCAAAGCAAAAACAAAACAAGAAATCTAAAATCCAAACAAGGAACCCACGAAAATGTACTTTAGCATGCGATAGAACAATAAGAAGAGAGAAGAGACACATGATTTCTTCTGGTTTGCATCAAAATCAATCCTATATCGAGTACAACCATCCACTATGAAGAATATAGAGGTTATGAGCGAGAATATACAAGATTACAGAAGTGAAAATATACTTACTTCTCTTCTCTTTACTCTTTTTCTAGAATGGCTCTCTCTCTAGAAAAGCCTCTCTTTTCTCTCTCGCTATTTCTGTCTCTCTTTTATAAGAAAATAACATGCCCCCTTATATATACAAAGCACAAACAGTGAAATAAAATGACCTAAAATGTCAGGTGTTAGGTCAGGACTTTGACGTAGATTGATCAATGATGCGACGTGAAGTCTCTGACTTTCCAATTTGTAGATTCATCAGAACGGCACCGTGCCATAGAACTATATCGCACCACGGTACCAACTTTCTAGAGCAATTATGCCACGGCGTAGATCAACATTACGCCACAATGCCAACTCTCTGGAAAATTAGCACTGCGGCGTAAGTCCATAACCCTCTGCGGCCTCCACACCATGGCGTCAAAACACTACCCAGACCTCCAAGTTGATTTACATCCACAATAATGTACTTGCATTAACCCTAATTAGTGATTTAGATTAAATCTCTTTTAGATTAAATTCTTTTAAAAATTTTATCTACAAGATTTGAAATATGATCGAGTATGTAAAACATACAATTGAGATAAAAAGTACTTAATATTATATTCGAAAATAATAATATGAATCTTTGAACTTCCCTGAACTTTACAGAAGTTCAGTGGAAGACACATTTAAAGTTGACAGCAGGAAGACGAAATTACTTTGTTTAGTCACCGAAACTTTGTTTTGTAATTTGGCTATGAAAAAAAAGAAAAAGAAACAAATTTCCGCGGTGTGGATCCCATTGCAAAAATTCCCAAGAATTTTTGTCTCTGTTTAGTAAATTGACGGAAACTTGATAGGATTTTACACGACGGAGAAGTCAGAGGAGACTGTATTTCCAAGAGCAATTTCCATGAGAACTTGCATGTGGGTCATTCGCTATCCATCAGAAATTTCATTGAACTTCCATTTAGACCTAAAATTGGCCATGATATATAATAAAGGGTAAGAGCAAGTCTCATTTTGCGTTGTGTAGGCTCATCCAAATGATCCACGAAAGGGCCAATATGGTCTCTGATATTTTGATGAATCCTGAGAAACATTATCAAATCACACCCAGGACTTCATCCACAAATGATTCTGATGGAGACCAGATAAAACGAAATATAAGAGCAGAGATTGCTCCATCTCTCTTGACTGTCCAAACTGACATTAAGAATTAGACTAAACCAACGTTATGTATTTTGCGTGGTATACTGAGACTGTTCATTAATTGTTTGCTCAAGTGAGGATTTGATTCCCTTCCTTTGATGCCTATAATAAAAAGCCTTTCAAGGTGTAATTTTCTACGACAGCAGGATAAATCTTAATATCCAGAAACGTAATAGATTCAGGCAATCAATCTGAAGGGCGGTAGGCAATAGGCATAGAATTAATTGGAGTGAAGCTCAAAGTGATGTGATTATGGCGCTGTGTTGTTCTGGTCTCCTGGTAGATTTTTTTAAGTAATTTGAAGAATGCTAAACAGTTCAATGAAGAGACGAACAACTTTTTACCAAATTTTTTTACATAGATTTCTCTAGCTAATCATTTTGTTAACACCATGAAAGTGATAGGTAACATGAGATAGAAATTGTAGTATTTAGTGAAAAACTTCTATTAAATTGATATAATTTTTTTAAAAAAAGAATTCAAATTATTCTCAATTTTTGAAAAATAAAAAATTATTATAATTATATAAAATGAAAAATAGAAAATTTAAAAGAATTATTGAAATTATATAACTATGAGAGGACATCTTTTAACACAAATTTTAAACTATTGATCTACATAATTCAATGGTTGAGATAGTATGATGAGTTGATATAATTAAATTCAATTGTTTTATTTTCAATTGGTGTTAGAAGATACCATTTCAATAACCATTTATTGATAAATTTGAAAGCAATAATATCAATCCTCAACTTTCTCGAAATTTCATCCATGTTTAACGGAAGACATTTTCAAATGAACCCATAAAGAAGAAAGTTCCGTGTGAGTCACAGAAACTTTCTTGTAAATCTGTTATGTGCAAACAATTAAAAAATTTCCGTGTGAACACATCATAGGAAACTCCCTAGAAATTTTGTCCTAGTTATTAAATTGAAAGAGAGAAGCTTCACAGGAATTTACACGGTGGAGTATTCAGAGGAGACCAGATTTCAAGACGAATTTGCATATGAACTCGCAAGTGAGTCATTCGCTATCAATCGACAATTTTCAAATAGACTCCCATTGCTGCTCAAATTCAACGGTACTTTATAAAGGCCAGAGCGTATGCTATTATTACACAAGCGTGTTAACTCATCAAAATCATCCATGAAAGGAGCAATATGGTCGCTGATATTTCGTTGCATCGAGAGAAAAATGATCAAATCAATCTCAAGACTTCATCTACAGACGACCCGGATGGAGGCCAGATAAAACGAGCTAGGAAAAGCAGAGATTGCCCTGTTTCTTATCTTTGTTATTGATCTCGTTCTTTGGTCACTCCATGGAAAGAGGTTCGTGCAAGTCCATCTAATCTGCACCATCTTCTCATTCACCTATTCATTTAGTGCTTTGTTGATGGGAAACAATCCCCAGTTCGTAACATTTCAAAGTTTTTATTTCATATTGTCTGCGGTTTCCCCGGTATTTGCTTTATCAATACTTGCCTCTGCCTTCTTGTTCACAGATTTGATTGCTGAACTTCTTGCTCTAGTTTAGGAAATATAAACTAACTAAGCTATCTTTTTGCACACGTGCGCTTTGTGGATATTGATTTCTTGATTAGTAATCCAATGAAATCCCATCTCTCTACATACCAAATTTGTTACACTATCTTTTCTGTTTGTTAGTACAATATATTGAATTGTATATTTGCCTTTTAGTTTTGATGCCAGAAATAATGCATTTCAACATATGTAATGTTTTTGCAACAGAGTATGAATCTTCATTTGCGGAAAAAAAAATTCTAAACCTCAAATGGATATGATTATAGCTCCGTTATTGTTCTGGGTTTTTCATTTGAAAAAATTTTGTGAGTAATTGGAAGAAAGCTTAACAGTTCAATGAGAAGCAGGAGACTTTATATAAAGTAGCTTAATATAGTGTAAGCAACCAATCATAACATAAAAGACAACCAATTTGTTATGAATTGGTTGCACAGGGCATCTCTAATGGGAGAAAGTCTTCAACACCAGAAAGGTAATGCAGCCAACTAACAAGCTCTAAATTGTTAAAATCAACCAAACTAATATCTGAGATTTAGAATCCCCTTTTCTATTTTTCTATGTAATTCTTAGGGGAAGAAGAGGCAGGGATAATCAGTCTTTTTTCAGAAATACTGCAGCTAAGGCAAGTAAAGCCGCTATACAAGTAATAGCATTGACCTACAACGTGAGATGTACGGGTAATTGCATGCACATGGCCGCTACGAATCCAAAGACGGTAGCAGCAAATCCTACTCCAATCGATATTCGTGCACCAACTCCCCGTTTACGGCCAGAGAGCAGGATACCATTTAAGCAGAAAAGAAACCCCACAACATTACAAGCCATAGCAAACTCTAAAAGGAGATTAGCATTTGTTGGCGAAGAGGAGCTGCCACTGGTAGTAGTTTGGACCCAACTGTGCTCAGAGTGAGAGCTACTTCAGCTGCAATTACAAGGAATGCCTCAGTCAGTCTTGGACGGTTAAAGAATAGGTTTCACTACTTCCCTGTCTCTGTTCGCCGATGATGATGAGTAAAATGATATTTGAGATATATTACTGTGTGGCAGATGAATCTTCAATATGTGAACCTCATCATTGGTGTTGCCGTGGGCTAGCAAAAGCTTGTGCATGCAATAAAGCATCTACTGTTGCCCTGCTGCTCAAGCACCAGCATATGTAACTAGACCTCGCAGACGGTGACATGGGGCGGCCGTCCTCCAACCGCCAAGCTGCGATGTTGGCTGCAACTGAACCTTGGTTAGAGTGATTACCGTGAAGCTGCCTTTGCATGATCATCAGAGCAATCTTCCTGTTCAAGCGACCAAGCCATTTGGTGCAGAAAAAAAGAGTAGAACTATATAGAGGTTGTGGAGTGGAGTTGAGTTAGCACTATGAGTTGGCTTAACGTGTGAGAGAGATTTAAATTTCCATCCAGATGGAGTAAAACTTCATAGAAATTGTATGTATTATACATAAATTTGAGTAATTGATAAATTGGGTTAGGCTATAGTATTGGGTATATGATTTCCAATTCAATATCAAATTTTGTCTGCATTATTTGAAAAAGATCGAGTATATAAAAGATATCATAATAAGAAGTATTTCATGTTAAATTTGGAATTAGTAATATGAATCTTTAAACATCGGTGAAAGGTTACCGACGTTCATTTAGATACTATGGGTAGGTTCAACACTTCGGAGATTGTTTGCGATCAACAACGCACTAGATGAAGCGATGAATGAGAATGATGCATATTAGATGGATTTGATACAGAAGTAAATTTCCTTTTAGGAACAAAAGCAGGAATGTGCCTTCCATATTTTGGAAGGAATGACCACAGCAGCAGATCAGCAATGAAGATAAGAAACAGAGTAACCTCTGCTCTTTTAGTTCGTTTGATCTGGTTTCTGTCAGGTTGAATTTGCCGTATTGGTCCTTTCATGGGTTATTTGGATCGGCCTGCGTACTCATGCAAGAATGAGATTTGCTTTTACCCTGTATAAATTCGAGCAAATTTGAGGTTTAGTAGAAGTTCAAAGAAATTTCTGATTGATAGCGAAGCGCCCTCATGGAAGATCTTATGTAAATTCCTCCTGCAAGTCTCCCATGACGGGTCCATCGTGTAAATTCCTATCTAAGTTTCCTTCATTTTACTAAACAATGAGAAAAATTTTATTGGGAATTTTCGTAATGGGATCCACGCGGAATGGTTTTTTCCCGTACAGAACCAAATTTCAAGAAATTTGCTGCAACTCTGCAAAGTAATTTCTTCTTACTGCTATCAACTTTAAATCTCTTCCACTGAACTTCGCTAACATTTCAGAAAAGTTTAAAGATTGATATTGTTGTTTCCCAATTAACATTAAGTACTCTTTCACCTTAAAGATTGATATTTTTGTTTCCGAATTAACATTAAGTACTCTAACTCAACTCAATCAACTCAACTCCGCAACCTTAATTCCATATCCTCTGTTCTCTATACTTTATTTCATCACCAAATGGCTCAGTCGCTTGAACGGGGAGACGGTGCTGTGATGATCAGGCAGCTGCAGCTTCACAGAAATCACTCTAACCAACGTTTGTTTGCAGCCCACATCGCAGCTTGGGGGTTGGAGGACGGCGGCCCAATGTCACCGTCTGCAAGGTCTAGATGCATACGTTGGTTCTTGAGCAGTGGAGCAATAGTTGATGCCTTTTTACGTGCTCAAGCTTTTGCTAGCCAGAGGTCCATTACTGCCGCCCCGCTATCGTCCAACAGCAACAACACCCGTGATGAGGTTCATATTCCAATTCAAGATGATGGTTTTGAGAGTTGGATTGAAGATTCACCGGTCAATTCACACATCAGTAGATCTCAATCATCATATTATGCATCATCATCGCTGGAGAGAGGAAGGGAATTAGTGGAACCACTGTTCAATCGTTCTAGACTGACTGAGGCATTCCTTGTAATTGGAGCTCAAGTAGCTGTCACTCTGAGCACAGTTGGCTCTAAAACTACTACTACCAATGGCAGCTCCTCGTTGTCGCGAAATGCTAATCTCCTTCTCGAGTTTGCTGTGGCTTGTAATGTTGCAGGGTTTCTTTGCTGCTTATATGGTATCTTTCTCTGTGGGCATAAACCGGGAGTTGCCGCAAGAATATTGACAGGAATTGGATATGCTGCTACTGTCTTTGGAGTCTTAGCGGTCACGTGCATGCAATTGGTCGAACGTCTCATGTTTTGGTTCACTGCTGTTACTTGTATAGTGTGTTTACCTGCCTTAGCAGCAGCATTCGCCAAAAAAATCTGATTATCCCCGCCTTTTCTTCCGCTAAGAATTATATAAGAGTTTGTCAAAATTGTTGGACTTGCGCCTAGGATTCTGCATGAAGTCTTCAAGCTGAATTGTTCCACAAAAATAGGATGAGAAAATAAAACAGAGCTAATCAATCTCCTATTCTGATGGAACTTATGTTTCTAAGTAGCTGTTAACTAGGACTATTTCTGTTAGTCATGTAAACGTGCAATACAAAATCTTCACTTCCGTTTTCTAATAAATTTTAATTATTCAAGGTAGATAAACCTTTAAAAATTGTTGTTTTTTATGTTATGATTGGTTGCTTACACTATATTAAGCTATGTTTTGGTCCAAGAAAATATAAAAGACAACTCGTTCAACAATTGACCTTTCTTCCAAATACGCACAAAATTCTTACTTCAAAACCTAACTTCAAACAACAAGAAACATAAATTCACGAAATAACGACAAGCATACCATACAAAATAATCTCGGTTTACTCTTAACAATTCATCAACAGAAAGGATAGAGCAAGGAATTTTTCTCATATGGACACTCAAGAGAAAGGGGATTTCAATTGATCACTACCAAAGATATCAATGTCCACGAAGCGCACATCTGTTAAAAAGATAGCCTAGTTAGTTATATTTCCTACAATTAGATCAAGTAGTTTAGACATCAAATCAGGTAACAACAAGGCTGAGGCCAGTATTGACAAAGCCAATGCCAGGGAAACCACAAACACCATCAAATAAAACCTTTGAAGCGTTAGAACTGGGCATTGTTTCCGATCAACAACGCACTAAATGAACTTGTGAATGAGAAGATGATAGACATTAGATGGACTTGATACAGAAGTATGTCCATTTTAGAACAAAAGCAGGACCATATTTTCCATGTATTGAATGGAATGACCGAAGCACCAAATCAGTAAGGAAGATGAGGAACAGAGTGATATCTGCTCTTCTAGTTTGTTTAATCTGGCCTTCATCTGGGTCATTGACAGATCTTGAGAGCAATTTGGTATGTTTTCTCAGGATGCAACAAAATACCAGATCATTTTGGTATGTTTTCTCAGGATGCAACAAAATACCAGACCAATGTCACCGTCTGCAAGGTCTAGATACACATGTTGGTACTTGAGCAGTGGGGCACTGGTTGATGCTTTTTTACATGCTCAAGCTTTTGCTAGCCAGAGGTCCATTACTGTCGCCTTGCTATCGTCCAACAGTAACAATACCCGTGATTAAGTTCGTATTCCAGTTCAAGATGATGGTTTTGAGAGTTGGATTGAAGATTCACCGGCCCATACACGCATCAAAATATTTCAATCATCATATTACGTATCACATCGCCGGAGATAAGGAAGGGAAGTAGTGGAACCACTTGTCAATTGTTTAGACTGACTGAGGCATTCCTCGTAATTAGAGGTTGTTAAAATTGTACACTTTTACCGGATAGAGAAGATAGGATTGTGCAACTTTTGTTAGATAGATAAAGATAGAGTTATAAATTTAGTGACTAAATAGGGGGTAAATACATAGACACCTCCGAGGTTTAGTCTAAGTAACAATTCATCCCTGTTATTCATAAAGTAACATAAAAACCCCTATTTTGATATTTTAAATAACATTAAGACCCCTATTTTTACATGTTAAGACCCCTATATTTTTCAATTATGGGGGTGTCTACGTTACTTTATAAATAACAGAGATGAGGGTACTTAGGCTAAACCTTGGGGGTGTCTATGTATTTATCCTGACTAAATAGTTTAGCTAATTTTTTTATTTATTATTTTAAGGTCAATTTGTTTTTATTATAGTTTGATTAAATATATCGAGATTTTATACGAATTTAATTTTTTTAATAGTTTTATTTATGTTTTTATCCAATAGTTTATATAAAGTGAGTATTTTATTAACTATAAATTATGGAAAGACATCTCCTTCAATGTGGAAAGAGTTTTCCTCAAGAACTATTGGTGTAAAATTAATTTCCTCCTCCAAAATATCTTTGTTCTTTATTACAATTGAGTGAGATATTTTTTTTTTTAGTGAATTGCAGTTAGGATCTAATTGCTAGGGAAATGCTCAATACTCAAGTAAGCTTACAAAATTAAGCATGATCAAGAGCTTTCTGGGTCATCTCAGCCCTTGCAATTCACCTTTATCCCCAAAATTAAATAGATTAAAATGAGATTTTGATTTTTCATATAACAAAAGACTATTAGATTATTATTAAAATTTTATCTTTATTTTACTAATAAATTTTGCGGTGCTTCAATATTAAAAATCTGTAATCAAGCCCATAGGACTGGATCCAGCCTAAAACATGTTTAAAAAAGTTATATTATTTCTTACAGCCTACAATAGCTAGCTTCGACAACTCAACTTCAATTTTTAGTATTAGTCACAAAATTTAGTTATCTTAGACAAAGTAGAGCCTCTAAAACTATCTTTAGCTCTAAAAATTGGTTATTTTAGAGTTGCCCATCTATAAAAGGACAACGATCTATGTACATAATTATTACTTCTCAAGTCCTTAATAGTTTTTATAACACAACTTCAATTTTAAGTTATGAGTCACAAAATGTAACCCTTTTAAATAAAGTAGAGCCTCTAAAAATCATCGTCAAGTCTATATTATTTTTGGTCCCTATATAAGAGACCAAATTACCAATCCACCAAGCACAAATAGTCCAAAATAAGTATCCACACAAGAGACACAAAATTTTATTATGGAAAACCCAAATTGGGTAAAAAATGATGATTGATCGTAATCGAATTTTAAATATTCCACTATAAAAAACAATGGGGTTTACATGAAATCATCTCTAGATAAACTAAAGGCTCAAAACAATCTTAAATTATCAAGAATAATAACGCTTGACTCCACAATACAATAAACATCATCTACAAAGATGGATTTCCACAAAACATCAAGATCATAAATTCTTGGGTTTCGTTAAAAGAATATGTCTCAAGAGAGAGCAATAGAGAAGGCAATCTGAAAATCAATACTAGTGAACTTGAAGATTTTGTTGCAAGGATTCACCATAAAATATTTGAGCCAAAATGGAGAAAGTTTGGCGACCGGATCATCAAGCACGAGCTCTAGGAAACCCACTTTTTCTTTTTCCCTTTTCTTCTATGTTTTTTCTCCTTTTTTTCTCTCACACCTCTATGCCAGCCCCAGCTGACTTTTGCATTAAAGTTTTTTTTTTTTTTTTTTTAATTATTAGACTTGGGCCATGCGCTTTGTTTATCTAGCCCACATGAGCGGGCTACCTGACAAATAGGACTACATATAAAAAGTAATTGTTTTTCAAACAAAACTATAAATTGTTTATTAACTTATCTTTTATGGTAATTTAACTTGCGGCTGAAATGTTTAATGATTTTTTTTTATTAACATTAAGGTATTTAAAGTAATTTTTGTGGTTGATATAACCTAACTTAATTTTAAAACAATAATATCACATTTAAACTTGCCCTAAATTTCATGGAAGTTCAGTAAAAGAAATTTTATGTTGAAAGCACAAATAAGAAACTTCCGTGTAACTAACAGAAACTTTCTTGTAGATTTGTTTATGTAGAAGAAAAAAAAAAACAAAGAAATTCCGTGTGGAACACATCACAGGAAACTTTCAAGAAATTTTGTGATGGGTATAAAGTAATTAAAAGAAGAAACTTCACAGGAATTTAGGCGTAGTCAGAGGAGCTTGGTTTCCAAGAAAAATTTGCAAATGAATTTGCATGTGTGTCATACGCCGTCAGGCAGAAATTTCATTGAACTGCTTTTCAACATCAAATTTGGCAGATCATATAAAGGGTGCGAGCATATCTCATTCTTTCATTAGTGTGTAGGCTCATCCAAGTGATCCATGAAAGGACCAAAAATGGTTTCTGATAGTTTCTTGCATGCTGAGAAAAATCATCAAGTCAATCTCAATCGAAGTCAGATAAAACGAACGAGTAGAGTAGAGGTTACTCTGTTAATTATCTTTGTTACTAATCTGGTGCTTTGGTCATTTCGTTCAAAATATGGAAAGTATGTTCCTGCCTATATTCAAAAGGGGAACAAGCTTCTGTATCAAGTCTATCTAATCTCCATCATCTTCTCATTCACAGGCTCATGGTGTGGATTGTTGATCGCTAACAATCCCCAGTTTTTGACATTGCGAAGGTTTTATTTTATGATGTCTTTGGTTTCCCTGGCCTTGGCTTTATCAATACTGGCATCCGCCTTGTTGTTTCCAGATTTGATATCTAACCCTGTTGTAAGCTGTGTTTTACAGATGTTTGCGAATTGATATGATATCTTTACTTGTAATCAAATGAGTTTCCATCCGTACTGTCCAAATTGATACTCTAATAACTTCCTATATTTTTTTTCTTTGTTTACAATATTAAGAATAATAGTAAATCAAAGTTATTTTGTATGCTATGCTTGTGTAGATGTTTTCAAGTTAGGATTTGATTCCTTTCCTTGTAGTCTTGATGTCTTAAAAAGCCTTTCGAGACATGGTAATTTTGTACAAGANGAATATGAATCTTCATATCCAGAAAAGATAATAGATTCAGGCAGTCAATTTGAAGGGACTATGCGTAGAATTAATTGGTGCTGGAGCTGAAATTGATATGATTATTGCTTCGTTATTGTTCTGGGTCGTTTCAATTTGAATCTGATGGAATTTTGTGAGTAATTAGAAGAAAGCTCAAAGAGTTCAACTTGAAGACTGATTTTATATTTAATTGGACCAAAAAATAGCTTATAATAGTTTAAACACACGACACATAACGAGTTCAAACTTAAGATGTTCTCTCTTTGTAAGCAGACCACCCAAGTAATGGTCTAAACAATAATATCAAACCCTCTAACATTACAACACCAAAATCAAGAAAATNTAATATCTGAAACAAGGATGCCCATTTATATTTTTCGATGTAATTTTTAGCGGAAGAAAAGGCAGGGATAGTCATTTTTTTTTTTTTTTTTTTTTGTCATTAATGCTGCTACAAAAGCCAGGTAAAGAAGCTGTATTAGTAACAGTAGTGATCCACATGATGAGATGTTCGTACAATTGATGCACATGACCGCCAAGACTCGAAAGACAGTGGCAGCATATCCAATTCCACTCCAGGTTTATGCCCACAGAGTAGGACACCATATAAGCAGAAAATAAACCCCACAACATTACAGGCCATAGCAAACTGCAGAAGGAGATTAGCATTTCGCGACAACGGGGAGCTGCCACGGGTAGTAGTTTTGGGCCGAACTGTGCTCAAAGTGAGAGCTACTGCAGCTGCAATTACAAGGAATTCCTCAGTCAGTCTTGGACTGCTATTACTCCATCTCTCTTGATTGTCCAAACCGATATTAAGAATAAGACTAAACCAAGATTGTATATTTTGCGTGGTATACTGAGACTGTTCATTAGTTGTTTGCTAAAGTTAGGATTTGATTCCATTCCTTTGGTGCCTATAATAAAAAACCTTTCAAGATGTAATTTTGTAGGACAGTAGTATAAATCTTAATATCCAGAAACGTAATAGATTCAGGCAATCAATCTGAAGGGCAGTAGGCATAGAATTAATTGGAGTGAAGCTCAAATTGATATGATTATAGGGCTGTGTTGTTCTGGTCTTCTGGTAGATTTTTTTGAGTAATTTGAAGAAAGCTAAACAGTTCAATAAAGAGACGAACAACTTTCTACTTGGTACACCAAATTGGTTACATATATTTCTCCAAATATTGGAAGCAAGAGCGGTGATAGGTACATGAGATGTTAGAAATTGTAGTATTTAGTGAAAAAACTTCTATTAAACTGA
>JANKKB010001893.1:0-25979 GCA_026225775.1 Bursera palmeri
ATATATATATATATATATATATATATATATAATATATAATATATAAATATATTATATATATACTTTTATAAAAAGTATATATATATTTTATATTATTTCAATGTTATAAAAAATAAAAAATATTATGTTAAAAATATAATGTAATGTTAAAAATAAATAATTTTATAAAAATTTATAATAATGTAGAAAATAAATATAATTGGAATAACTGATTCAAGGTTCTCAGATTGTCCCAAGTTAGTAATCTCCTACATTGAAGTGATTTTTTTTTTTAAATATTCTATAACGTTAACATAAATTATTACCGCTAAATTGTTTAGAAAAATATAAAAAATATAATATATATATATATATATATATATATATATATATATATATAAATATATAAATATATATAATATAAACATAAAAAATTAATATTTCTTATATAAATATGTAATACTATTTTCAAAAAAATTGAATTTTTGATATTTAATATTAATTTTTAAAAGTATAATAATTATTTATCCATTAAAAAGCTTACTCTATAAAATAAATGTGGTTTTCATGTTTTATTATTTTAATTAGTTATTTTAAAAATACTTTTTATTCTTTAAAATAAAGAGGAGTCTATGATTTTGTCCATTTATTATCTTATTAATTTTTAAATAAAATAAGGGTAAAAAAATTTTAATAAAGAATTTAGAGGTATCCATTACTTTATCAAAAATTTGAGGGTGTTTATTTATTTTTTAAATATTGGAAGGAGTTTATTTTATTCAAACGTTAGGGGTATCTATATATTTATCCCAACAAAGATATACGGCTTTATGGAGCTTTGAAGGGTTGGGCTTGGGCAGGGCAATAATATGAATATCAATATGAATAATTAAAAAGGATGAATAGAAGATACTATACTAGTGTTTTCATTGGCTCATATGAGAAGCCGAAGTAAAATACATCAGCCTCTAGAAGGTTAAACGAAGCATCATGAATTTGACCCTCGTGGAAGGTCCAAAGGACAGAATGGTCAATCACGACTTTGCACATGATTTTCACGTGTCCCTCCCTAACATTACCAATTTCTACATGCATTGCATTCCACCTCACGTAATAAACGATTCCCAAGCAAACCGAAGGTCCCCCTTCATACTTACCTGTCCCCACCTTACAATTTTACATTCCTGGTTGGGGTCGCCAGCCGCCGTTACAATTAGGATGTAAATCATGACAATACTAACCAGTAGCATCAACACGGTCTAAGAAGCATCAAGTAGGTAGCTCAGGAAATGAAAAATCTCATTTGTTCTTCTTCTATTGAAAATTCTCATCCGTCGAAATAAAGCACGAAAAACATTGTGAAATCGACGTTACCGTTGCAGATACATTATTGATAATGGAGATTTGACAAGTATTTCTAGCAACTAGGCCAGGTGTCCGTCTCTTTCTTTCAGATCTTGATACTCTCATCAACGTTGTCTTGTTTTGTTCAACCATGGAGAAGCTCGCTGCCTGCAACCTGCAAGGAACTTGCGGTTCAGAATTGCTCCAGACCCAGAAGCATTCATGTGCTGTTGACATCAATCTACTGCAATCCCATCATGATTAGTGCTTCTCGTAATTTGTTCCATCATTGTTTATTAGAAGTAGAGCTTAGGAGCTCCTAAAATTTAACCATGTTATAATGGTTACCCATATATATCAAGATTTTATATTTTTATTAAAATAATTATAAAATTATCTAAAAAATTATATTTAATAAATATTTTAATAATTTTCATGATTGAAATATATTTATAAGCGTTAAGAACATAGCCACGTCCTTTAACCATCCTTCCATATACATATATTCAATTACTTGATATTAAAAAGACAAAACTCCCCGCAATCTATCTCTTTATTCGCTGAACAATTTAACAGGAAGACTTTGCAAAAGGTTAATTTTTCTCAGATATTTATTTACTGGAGATACAATTGTCAAATCAAGGAAAAAAGAAAGGAAGAATTACAGTATCTTTTGGCAGAAACATCACAAGTGGCGAAGCTGTCAGTTCGGCACTACTTATTAATGTTGTGTCACACACCGCCAGCCCATCCCTATAAATTCCTCTGCTTCCCACCTTCCTTTCCGCAGCAAATACCTCTCGTTCTTGCCTTCTTCTTGGTAGGGCCATTCCTACCACCTCCTCCTCTTCACAAGGCTCTTCACATTCTGAGTTTTTGGTGTTTTTTACCTTAGAACACACAATGATCTCTTCATTTAAGCACACCCCATCTTTCAGTTCTGCAGATTTCTTGCCCGAGAAACGTTTTTTACCCACAAAACCAAAATTTACTCCCCTACCTATCATCCAAAATTCGAGCTTTAGCTGCTCATTCTCTTCGGAGAAACCTCTGCACATTTCTTCCACTGAAAACTTCACATTTTCACCGAAACAACCCCACAAGCAGCTCCAAACACAATGCAATTCTTATGAAGCAGACAGGTCCCGTCCTTTGGACTTTAACATCGAGGTCCTTGACGAAAAGGCTCGATTTGAGGCAGCCCAGAGGATTAAAATTGGCATGTACTTTGCCACTTGGTGGGCCTTGAATGTGGTTTTCAATATTTATAACAAGAAAGTTTTGAATGCTTTTCCTTATCCTTGGCTCACTTCAACGCTTTCACTGGCTTGTGGCTCTCTCATGATGCTGGTTTCTTGGGCTACGAGGATTGCTGATACCCCTAAAACCGATGCCGAGTTTTGGAAGAATCTATTTCCCGTGAGTTCTCTCTCTCTCTCTTTTTTTTTTTTTTGGTTATTAATTTCTGTTATGCTGATTTGGGATGTGAATAAGTTTAGGTGTAATTGAGGCAATTTTTTGGTTAAAGTTCGAGTTTTCATTATTAAGAATTGTGATTTGTTTGGTTGCTCGCAAAGTGTGTTTAAATGGCAAGAAATTATATACTTGAACACTAAATGGTTATGACATTTTGAACACGGAAAGTGTTTTTACTGTCCTGACTCCTGAACAAAATTGTGCCTGATGCAAAATTTGACTCAGATGAAACAGAGCTCTTTACCTTTGGATTTTGAATTAGTACTGAACATAACATAAAATTCACCATAGTATCAGAGCATTTGGGGTTTAAGCAATTCAGTTTTATAATACTTATTCCTGTTGGACTTGTATAGGTTGCGGTGGCACATACAATTGGGCATGTTGCAGCAACTGTTAGTATGTCGAAAGTTGCGGTTTCATTCACCCATATCATCAAGAGTGGTGAGCCTGCTTTCAGTGTATTGGTTTCAAGGTTCTTATTGGGTGAAACATTTCCTTTGCCGGTTTATATGTCGCTTGTGCCGATTATCGGAGGCTGTGCGCTTGCTGCTGTCACAGAACTCAATTTTAACATGACTGGTGAGAAGAATAGTTATACATAATAGTTAAAATGATTTTGTCTGGATTCTCCTTGTTTTGATTTGATATAAGTAGAGATATATTAATGCAATGATCTTCGTATGTTAGCGTTGAATTTGATAGCTGAACATGGTTCCTCTGTGTTTTAGGATTTATGGGAGCTATGATATCGAATTTGGCATTTGTGCTTCGGAACATTTTCTCAAAGAAAGGGATGAAGGGGAAATCTGTTAGCGGGATGAATTACTATGCTTGTTTGTCAATTATGTCTCTTTTGATTCTCACACCCTTCGCAATTGCTGTGGAGGGCCCTCAGATGTGGGCTGCTGGCTGGCAAAACGCTCTTGCTCAAATTGGACCAAACTTCGTATGGTAAACACTATGACCTTGGACTTTGCTTCTACTGTTATGAGTATTCTGCTTCTTACTGCCTATTTTTGGCACCGATCACGGCCAATCCAAAGCTATTATTAATTTTCTATCAACTTTTTAACTTAACCTGTGTTGGTGAGCAAAGTATCTGATTCATCGGAAAAAATGTTTTTTATTAAGCAATTTAATAAGTCATAAATTAGCCACTTCTTTTCTGCTGGTATTTCAGAAGAATTCCTTTTTGATTTGAACATCAGTGACTTTGTATCTACGTATTCTTTCTGTACTTATATTCTACCAAAAAGCAAGTTTTTTCCTATTTTGGTTGGTTTTGAATAAATGTACCGTCATTATAATTTGATTGTTTCAATTTTGTACTGGTCCTCATCTATTAGTAAAATAAATCCGTCTGCTTTTGCTTGATGTTTTACTATTTTGTGTGGCTCTTAATTGACACAGGTGGGTGGCGGCCCAGAGTATCTTCTATCATTTGTATAATCAGGTTTCATACATGTCACTTGATCAGATCTCTCCCTTGACATTTAGCATCGGTAACACAATGAAGCGCATATCCGTTATAGTATCGTCCATCATTATCTTCCACACGCCCGTCCAACCCATCAATGCCCTTGGTGCCGCCATTGCAATCCTCGGCACTTTCCTCTATTCACAGGTAACATTTAATCTCTTTCTACTTCAGTAAGAGAGTTCAGAGTTGTCATTAAACTTTACCCGGGACCAAATGCCTTACAGTATGTGGACAAATTTGGTTTTTGTTTGAATTTTTTGTAATGCCCACTTGTCTGTATGGAGACAAAAATCCTGCATAACAGCCTTTGGATCTTCTTTAGGGCCACTGGCTGGTAGAGGAAAGAAGCAAGTTGTCAATTAATTGATCCTTCTGTAAACAACGTGTTTACTGTCGTTGAATGCGAGTCTTGAGAAGTATTTAGGACTAGTTTGGAATTGCTGTAGCTTAAAAATAATCAATTTCTGCTTTTCTGTAGTAACAATCAGTTCACAAAATAAGTTATAAAGTATTTGATAGTACAAAACTAGAAACCAAGTTTGCATTGTGCCTTGCATGGTGATACTGCTATTAAATACATTTATTTAGTTTTCAAAGATTAATTGTGCATGTAGTTGACAACAATCTGCTAACTTTTTGAGAAGGCAAAGCTGTGAAGAAATCATGGATTTCAAGGTGGCTTTTCAGCATAGACAAGGAGAGACCACGAGGCAATGAGTTTGCGGCTAGATGGAATCATTGTTAATGAAGTCTGATTGATGATCTCTGCTAAACTGATCCTGCTCAAGTGGAATGAACGATGGTTCCTCTTCTATAGAGAAATTACTGTGTATGGTCATACTATTCACTAGCAGCTAGGTAGACCGGTAATTTTTGTTTCTTCTAATCACAGAGTATGAGTCAATGCCGTTGTAATAAGAATAATGAGTTGGGCCTGCTGTGGTTGAGCTGTAGAAATGATAAGTTAATGGATATCTTAATTCGTTTCTTCCCCTTTAATATGTAAATTTAGAAATTGCTTTTCACCATCTCTTTACTACCAAGCATGATAACGGCTCGGCAAACTCCAAAGATAATTAGAGCTTCCTGGTGCAAATAACCATAATATTAACACTTGGACTTTGGTGCCATCATGTTGTTACAAATAAAATCCCAGGATGGCCCATGGTGTCACTAGAGGCCAACCTTGCATACACAAATGGGCATGTCACTTCGTCACTGTAGAGTGGGGCGGTTCTGAGGCTTTTGTTTCTCCATCACCTGTACACCATAAGTGGGGATGGGCCATGGAGTATCGGTTTGATTCTTACTTGTGATTATCTGGACTCAATTGCTTCTTCATCTTGCAATAATCTTATAACTTCTGGCTGGAACCAGAATAGTGATCTACGTATGTTCTGCACCAAACTAAGTACAAGGTCCAAGTTAAATTTCCAATTTCCAAACGCTTTCCCTCAAGCAAAAGTTTGTAATTAGTATATTGATGATGCAATGATCTGCTCTCTCTTACGTTAACTGGACAAGGGGAAAGCTGTAGATTCAATGCAAAAATTGCATTTCTTGAAGAACTCATTTATTTTTGCCTTTATGGGTCATTGGAAAAACTGATGCGTGGCTTCTTGTCGGTCAAATAATTTCTTGGAAGATATCTCATAGATTTCTGTTGTTTCACAGTGCAAATGGGCCATCTTTTGGACACTAAACTAACTCTGACAAGGACTTGGCATTGCTTTGTTAATAAATCATGATTCATACAAGCCAGGAGATGCCTAATTACAATCTCACAGTCAGACGTGATGAAGACTCTTCTAATTGGTTCAAGGCCATTTTTCTTTGTTGCATCCAACATATGCTTAAGTTTTTGTCAATTCAACAATCATTTTCAGCTTTTGTGGAGCAGTGGCTACAATTATTGGAGATAAGTGAATATTTAGTTGAATGGACCGCTCAACTTGCGGCCACAAGTTATGGAAAGCGACTGATATTAAAATGGGTAATTATCACATGCTATTTTGAGTTTTATCTTTATTTCACTTGTATAAAATTTTTATTATTTTTCTCTTTCACTTGATACCGTCAAATTTATAAGAAATCTTTTTGAAGTCGTTCACTTATAAATTATATTAATTTACATCAATTAACTATTATATAATAACAATTTTACTATTTTATCTCTACTAATAAATATATAAAAAATATGATTAATTTTTTAAAAAATAATTTAAAAATAAATGATCAAAATAATTTTACATATAATATGAATGATCATGATTTTCTTGTTAAAGTAATAAATATACAAAAGTATCAAATTACCCTTAAAAAATAAAAAAAAAGTTACTCTAGTTCTGACGAGACAAAAAAACTAAAATGCATATAATTGAAATGATAATGATAAAGCTACAAGAAAAATAAGCAATATCATTTCGGCATATCTATTTTTTAAAGGGAATTTAGTATTTTTGTATATTTATTATTTTGATAAAAAAACTATGATAATTTATTAATTTGTATTGTATATAAGGTCATTTCGATTATTAAATTTAACATTACCTTTTATAAATTAATCATATTCTCTTTAAATTTATTAATAGGGATAAAATAATAAAATTGTTATTATATTAGAAGTTTAACATATACTTCTTAATAGAATTGTAAGCGAAGATCTTGAAAATAGATTTTTCAAAAAGTAAAAGGGAGGCGAAAGACAAAAATGATAAAAGTCTCGAGTCGAGCGAAGGTAAAACTCAGTGATAATTATTCATATTAAAATGTAACATTTTTCTAATTAATATGACTGTTTGATGAAGTCTTTCCTGAAGTGATTATCAATGTCATTTTCTTAATGATCGAGTACTTGAATAACAATGCATATTCACCCACTTACAGGTAGGTGTTCAATTTACAAAAAATATCCTTAGGAAAAGTGCCATTGGTTTGGTGTGTCAAGATTTCATTATACAAATTGGCTTCACTTCCACGACTTCATCATAGTTCATACATGCAGCCAAGCAACAACTGGCAATTCCAAAGTTGTAACACCAAGAGGGCCACTCTGCGTTTATACTACTGTGTAAAAATCCGTATCTGTTTGTATCTCCCCCCAGTAACCACTGTCTCTCATACATTGCTATGGACTAGTGAAATAGAGGACTGCTTCACATTCATTTTAATGGAGATTTCATTATTACATCAAGCTTTCCTGGTGTTTGGATTTTACTTTTGCTTTTCGATTCCAGTGGGATCATGTAATCCCTTTATCTTATTGGAAGGTGGACCATATGCATCTCCATTCCTCGAAACTTTCTTCTTTGGAACTGCATCTTCTTGTTATCAGGTCCTTTTTCTTACCCAAAGACACATGCCCCAGTAGAATTAGAATATGAAGTTTTTATTTTTATTTTTATTTTTATTATTTATTTATTTATTTTGGTAAGATAGAAGGAGCTTTCTTGATTGATGGTAAAGGCCTCAACAACTGGGACAATTTTACCCACAAGCCTGGTGAGACTTGCTTATGTTCTACAGCTACGATTCCTTTTCTTAGTTCTGTTTCTTCTTTGCCACGAATTTCTTCCTATGGTGAGAAATATGAGAGATTGAAACTTGCGGTTGGTAAAATCGTGGACGGCAATAATGGAGATGTTGCTGTTGATCATTACCATAGATATCTGGAACTCAATTTTTTTATTAACTTTATTGATTTCAACCAAACCTTAGTCCAGCACTTCCATTTACGGTCAAATCAGCAATGCCATTATTGTTGCGAACTTCCTGTTTTATGTATTTGTTGGCATGCTTGTCTGCATAGAGAAACTATAATCAAACACACTATTTTACAGGAGATTTTAGTGGTCAAAATGTCCCATTTGATATGAAGTTTTGCTGTAGATAGCTAATTGAGTAATTGTGGATGTGCCCCACAACTTAGACTATAGATCCACTTGTAATTGTCTTGTAGTTTTAAAATCTAACATTATTTTATTTTTCTTCTCTTCCGAGCTGACATTTTTATTCAGACTCATTTTGAGCTTATGCGTTCAGCATCTCAGAACCAGTAATGAGAAAACGTTTTAATGTGACTCTATATAGTTCCAGGTAGCTGAAAATTTTAAATACAAATTTCTTATGAACAACTGAGTAAATAAGCAATTCTGTTTTGGATGATATGATAAAACAGGATGATCTTAATCTTATGCATTATATTAGAGTCAATGGTTATCATTTCTCTATATCAGGGGCCAGAATTTTAACCAGTGAGTTTTTTCTTTTTAAATTTTTTTGAAGTGATGAACATTTATAGGTTTAGTTGTGCCATTAGTTCTGTCCATCTCTAACTCGATGCCATCTTAACTTTGAAAAAGAGTGAAGATTTGGAGCTGTATAAGGCTGGGATCGATCACTGTAACAGGTCAATTGATGCACTTCTGCTTTAACGTTAATTCCAGTTCTACATCATTACTTCAAAGTTATCCATCATTTGGACAGAATTATTTTGTTATTCCGACAATTATAAGACCTTCAAACTTTCCATTGCTTCTGATTTCAGGGATCCAACCCTTGGTGACATTTGACTCATTATGACATTCCTTGGGAACTTGAAGAAAGATATGGAGCTTGGCTGAGTCCCAAAGTGCACTAAGTATAATATCACTCTCCCATGCTTATCTGTAGTACTACAATTGTATTATGCTAACTGCAATGGTTTCCATCCAATAATGGACTAAACAATTTTCAGGGAAGATTTTGAATATGCAGATATATGTTTCAAATACTTTGGAGACAGTGACCACATTTAATGAGCCTAATGTTGCAGTCATTCGTGGCTAAAGATCAGGCATTCACCCTGCATCTCGATGCTCCAGCTTATTTGGGAATTGTAGTAATGGGGATTCAGAGAGAGCCTTTTATTGCTGCCCACAACATTATCCTATCCCATGCAGCTGCTGCCAATATTAACTGAACAAAATACCAGGTATTGATGTTGGTATTCTTTTTTTCTAAACCTTGACGTTGATAAATATCAGAAAGAACAGAGAGGTAGCATCGGAATTTTTGTAAGTACCATCTGGTTTGAACCTATCAGCAACTTCTTAGAGGAAAAATTAGCTACTGAGAGAGCTCAAGCTTTCTATATGAACTGGTGAGTGGTTAGCTTTTTCATCACATAAAAATCCATGTAACGTACCCCCTGACCCATGTGAAAAAGCACTGCTGGTTCTTGGATCCAATTATATTTGGAAAAAATCCTGCAGAAATGTATGAAATTTTAGGACTTATTTTGCCTGTATTTTCCAAATCTGATCTAGAGAAGCTGAGGAATAAAATAGACTTCATCGGCATCAATCATTATAGCAGCTTCTCTATAAAGCATTGCATTTTTTTCAGAATGTGAACCAGGGCCGGGAAATTCCAAGACTGAAAGCTTCACACTTCGGACTGTACAAAAGAACGGTGTCGTCATTGGAGAACCTGTATGTTATATCAGTTTATTATGTATCTCTGTAATATAGTCTTCTTTTAGCTCATTATTTAAGCTTTTTACCAAAGTAGACCGACTCCGACTGGCTATTTATTTACCCGCAAGAAATGGAAAAAATAGTAGCATATATAAAGAAGAGGTATAATAACATTCCAATGTACATCACAGAAAATGGTTAGTACAACTATGTTCCTTTTAACATTTGGCCACACGCTTCTTCGAATTTAATTTCCGTATTCTTGGGTCGGTTTTGAAGTATTTGCCGAAAAGACTCAATCCCAATTCCTCCACTGAAATTCTACTCAATGATATCAAGAGAGTGGAGTACATGAGCAGCTACTTAGATGCCTTAGCAACAGCAATGAGATACTAATTCATTCTCATCAATCCATTGCATTGTGTTCTTAAATATCTCTGTATCATAGTGACAACTGACCACATCAAGGTACAAACATGTAACTGCAATCCTTTCGGTAATGTTCCTGTTCTCCATTATCTTTAATTTGAATTTGGGATTAATATTTTGAGAAAGCTAACAAATTTATACAAAATTTAACAATATGATTAGAAAAGGAGCAGATATACGAGGATACTTTGCCTGCTCTTTGCTTGGCAACTTCGAGTGGAATATGGATATACAGTAACGTGTGGACTTCACCATGTTGATTTTGCCACTCTCAAGAGAACTCGAAGACTATCAACAACTCGGTATAAACAGTTCATTGCTAACCATGAAGCCCGCAAAAGTTCCAGCGCCAAGGCATGATTGGAAACCTAATTTGGAGCAATTACTCCATATAGATGCTGAGTTCTATTCATGTTCTAATGATATGAAACTAATAGTTGGAGTCCTTCAAATCCAACAGGTGTAAGTAGTTCTATTCATGCACAGTTGTAATGCTAAATTATGAGCTTGCGATTTACACAACAATCAGATGCAACTTCTGACCACTATTTTTAGGTAATCTTTAGATTTGTTGTGCACCCTCAAAACCTTCAACATATAACTTCTCAGTTGTGGGCAGATTCGCATTCACTCCTGGGAAAACGTTGAGGAGGCATAGTGTTGATATGTCCAACAAAAGAAAATACTATACTACTATATAATTTTTTGGTGGAGTAAGAATTTTCTATTTCTTTATCTTTCTTCCAAATTTGAAAGGCAGATGATATGATGATAGGAATCAATTCTCCCAAGCAATTAGCTTAATTAATCAAATAAATTATTCATTTTTAGGGCCTACATGTTGGTAGAAGTCTCAAAGAGACCCAACAACGAATAATTAGTGAGCTAGTGGTTGTGGTGATAGAAGCCATTTAGCCATTTCAGGAAATATGCCCTTATCCCCTTACATATGTATTATCTTATCCTGAAAACTGCTGAAGTACTTTAAGCAGTAAACTGCCCATAACAAAATAAAAAAAAATATAGATATATTAAATCAAAGATTACAATCTTTTAGTAAAAATACAGAGAAGCATCAAATGCCCCTAAAGAAATAGAAATATAGAAATATTAAATAGATGAATCTAGCCTTTTTATTAAAATGTGGATTATTTTACCTAATTGTCAGTAATTGGTTGATTCATGCTAAACTCGTTGAAGGGAAAAGCCACGTCTCTAGTCTAGCTAATACAGAGTAATGCCATTAACAATAACATTTTTGATTAATCATGAGATCACCCGATGAAAAATGTATATTATTTTAGTCTATCATAACTACATGGAGGTAAACTGTATGTATGATCTGACTCCTCACAATTCGATTTCTAACCCACAAGCAAAAGGCACATATTATCAAATGATTAAAAAAACAAAGAGATAAATATAAAAAATACAAAGTAACTTTTTCCACTCCTTTGTTATATAGCATACGCATATATGCATTGAAGGGTTACCATTTATCATACAAGTCAAGCAGAGAGTTGTAGGTGCACTGCCATGAAGCATTCTACAGTCCCTCTAGCTCTTTTTGTCTTAGAGATATGGTTGTCACCTCTCTTCATATCTTCTGATCCAATAACTCAGAAACAAAGCATGGATCCATCTCCATTTCCTCCCAACTTTTTCTTTGGAACTGCCTCCTCTTCATATCAGGTTTATCTAATTTTCTGATCACTCAACCTTTCTCTTACTCTACTCTCATTTGTCTTACATTTCACACACAAGAAACAGTAACACTGATCATGTACGTCACTTTCAACACTTCCAGGATTTAAATGAGAAAATAAAACTTCAAGGCTTGCTCAAATTATATAAAACAATATACAGAATTTATTTATAGTCTTCTTGAACTTTTTGCAGTTTGAAGGCGCATACCTGAGTGAAGGTAAAGGTTTGAGTAACTGGGATGTTTTTACCCACAAATCTGGTGAGAAGAATGTATTCTCTTCCCATCTATTGATATGGATATCATCAATCAGATCAAACTGCAAACGTTTGTAAAATTTTAACATGTTAATAGGAGGCCTACTTTTACAAAACAACAAGAATTGAACTTTTTGCAGTTTGAAGGCGCATACCTGAGTGAAGGTAAAGGTTTGAGTAACTGGGATGTTTTTACCCACAAATCTGGTGAGAAGAATGTATTCTCTTCCCATCTATTGATATGGATATCATCAATCAGATCAAACTGCAAACGTTTGTAAAATTTTAACATGTTAATAGGAGGCCTACTTTTACAAAACAACAAGACTGCTTTTCATGATATTACTTCTCAACATCTACACCAGTGTATATATATATATATATTCTTTTAAATTTATTCCTTACTCTCCATCAGACCTTGAGCTAATTAGCTTAGACTTAAATTATAAAATCTCACAAATTTTTATCAACTTTTACAGTAACTTTATTTTTTTCAAAAGAGTTATGATGTTGATCTTTGAAAGAAAGAAAGAAAATAATTCTTGCAAAGAATTCACACATTTTGATCATTAAACACGAAGAAAGAGAATCAGAGAAATAATTAACAATATAATATTGGATATTGTTGCAGGAAACATAATTGATGGTACCAATGGTGATGTTGCTGCGGATCATTATCATCGTTATCTGGTATTATACTGGCTCCACTTTTTATATATATAGATCTTCGTCCATTAAATAAAATGTGAAGAAAATGATAAACTAAAAGGTGACAGATCGATTGAGCATTATTTGGCGTAGTTTAGTAGCTAAATATGACCCTGAAAATTTGGCTTTTTCAATTAACCAATAATATTAAATGGAAAATGTAGTTTGTCCATTTAAGTCCAGCTGTAGATATAGAATCTGGTGCCCCCAGAATCCCATGCATATCTTCCGTTTATTCTTATCATTAATCATTTCATATTATTTTTCATAAAGTCAAGATATTGCCTTATTTTTTAATGTAGTGAAGTTCTGAAGGTTCCTTAAGAAGATAATGAAGAGGATGAACATTTCTTAGTGTCTTCCTCTTTATTGTCGATGCGATTAGCTTCCCACCTAGACACAAATTGGTAACACAACTATTTTATATCTTCAAGTCACTCTTTTCACCTAAGAGATAAAGCTAATCAAAATGTATATATGTTTTTTTCACAAGCACAATAATGTCTTAAAGTTATTTAATAACTTGTCTATCGATCATCCACCAAGTGGCCTTATGAGTTCGATTAGTATTAGTGAATTACTTGAAAAGATTTAACTCACCAAGAAATAATCGTAGTCAAGTATCAGGTTCCTAACTTGCTGAAAATTTGGCCATGCGTAGCATGAGATTTTGTAGGAAATTTCTGATGTGGGTTCATATAATAAAATAGGAAGATATTGATCTGATGGAATCCCTTGGAGTCAACAGTTATCGCTTCTCAATTTCATGGGCAAGAATTTTGCCTAGTGAGTATTCGTCCCGTTTCCCATTTGCCTGTAAAAACTTCGTTCTGCTCAGAAATTAATGATGGAACCAACACTTGATGTTTACCTAAGATTTTATGCAATATAACAGAAGGGAGATTTGGGGATGTTAATTTGGCTGGCCTCAGCTTCTATAACAAGCTCATTGACGCTCTCCTAATTAAAGGTTTACTTCTTTCTTCTCTGATTAACCATAATTGATGAATGTCACTGTCTAAAACTTCCCATCCTGGCTTCATTTTCTCAACTGGGAACTTACAGGAATTCAACCATTTGTAACATTGACTCATTTTGATAGTCCTCAAGAGATTGAGGATAAATATGGAGCTTGGCTAAGCCCTCAATCTCAGTAAGTAGAGATTATGTTCTATTTTCTATTGTCTATTCAGAGTCTAACATTATATCGGAACATCTCATTGATTTTCAATTGTTAACCCGCCTTTTACTCCAGGGAGGATTTTGGATATTTTGCAGACGTTTGTTTTAAATCCTTCGGAGACCGGGTGAAATATTGGGTCACCTTCAATGAGCCTAACTACCAAGTCATCCTTGGTTATCGTGGAGGTGAATTTCCTCCATCTCGTTGCTCAACCCCATTTGGAAATTGCAGTCAGGGAAATTCGGAGATAGAGCCTTTTGTAGCAGCTCATAATATTATCCTGTCACATGCAACTGCAGTCCATATATACCGCACCAAATACCAGGTAGTAACAGTAATTTAACTGAAATGAACACCAAGACCACTTTATTTCTTTAGAGTAAGCCTTTACTGTGTCGTTCAAAATCCAGAAAGATCAAGGAGGTAGCATTGGGATTGTCTTACATGCTGCATGGTTTGAACCCATCAGCAACTCCACAGCAGACAAATTAGCAGCAGAAAGAAGTCAATCCTTCTTCATGAACTGGTTAATTCTTAACTCTTCAGTACATCACTGGACATGCATAATGCACACTTATCGTCAAGTTGTAATAACACTTGAAAAATATTGGTTCAATTCAGGTTTTTAGACCCAATTATCTTTGGAGAATATCCTGCGGAGATGAAGACAATTTTAGGATCTATATTACCCGTGTTTTTGAGCAAGGATAAGGAGAAATTGAAGATGGGGCTGGACTTTATTGGCATCAATCACTATACCAGTTACTATGTTCAGGACTGTATCTCTTCGGTGTGTGAAAGTGGACGAGGAGCTACAAGGACAGAGGGATTTTGTCGACAAAGTAGCGAAAGAAATGGTGTCCCCATTGGACAATCTGTATGCAACCTAAATTTATAAGAAAGACAACAACTTCGTTGCATAAAATCAGTTGCTGAACCTTTTTTGCTGTGCAGACTGCATTGGAGTGGCAAAATATTTACCCAGTGGGAATGGAGAAGATGGTAAATTATGTGAAAGAGAGATACAATAACATAGCTATGTTCATTACAGAAAATGGTAAGAGACTCGCAGAATTCGAAACAAATGACCCATATCGTTTTATAAATGTATCGCCTTTTCTTTTGCAGGCTTTGGAGAGGTTTTTTCTCAAGATTCCAACAGTACCGAGAGGTTTCTCAATGATGTCAAAAGAGTTGAATATATGAATGACTACTTAGCTGCGCTGTTAAACGCAGTGAGGTGAAAATTTGCTACCTTGTAACTACTTTGAACAATCGTAACATAAGGCAGTCTATTATATCAAATCAAGACTTTGCAAACCTTTGTGTTAATTATTATTTCTGTGCTCTTCCCTTCCTATTTAAACAGAGATGGAGCAAATGTTAGGGGATACTTCGCCTGGTCCTTGCTAGACAACTTCGAATGGGCATTTGGCTATACAGTAAGGTTCGGACTGCACCATGTTGATTATGCCACATTGAAGAGGACTCCGAAGTTATCAGCAACTTGGTACAAACAGTTCATTGCAAAGCATATGATAATCAAATCCCAGACACAAGGTCATACTCCAGATCACCCCCGGTATTAGGATTCCCACGTTCTTCGCTCCATAAAATGTGCTCAACAGAATAATAAACATTGCAATCTACAATAAGTACGGATGAAACAAGTTGAGTTCAAGTTCAGATTCGGTACACTTATACACGTAGGCATAAGAAGGCTACATTCCAGGAGGGGATGTAGGGGCTAATTACTATAGTCTGATGTGGCAGATTCTGTTATTTTGGCAGAGTTAGTTAGAGCTGAGAGAATAATGGGCAGGGACGGCTCCTGGATTTGGAGTGTATTTAGAATCAATTTGGGAGAGAGGATGGGTCTCGAACTCGATAATTGTATTTCCTACTATTTTTGCTATTGCTTTCTTAATTCCAGATCAGGGTAGCTTCTTCTACAGCTACTCTTTTTTTCTTGTTTGCTGTTTCATCCTATCTTACTGATCTAGTGCTTGAAGCCGTATCAGCATTCTAGAACGCTGTACCTTCCGTTAAATCCAATGGAAGGTTCTGTCATATTGCGAAGCAGCATAACTAATATGAATTACATAAAGAAAGAACTTTTTTTCCGCTTAACTAGTGCTTCTCGTAAGCTAGATGTATCAGGTAGTATCAATTAGTAAGTGCAGATATCGGATAATATATAACAGCCGAAGTCAAATAAACACACTACTTCAACAAAGAGTGAGAAACTAGACTGTTCATCCTATGCTGCACGGTTGCTCACAAAAGCAATGAGAAACTGAGGATTGATAATGGTGAAAACCTAATAGAGTCAACAAACAAGGACTTTTATCATGCATTACATCAAAAATAATGCAACACAGAAAAGCAACTGAACTATTGGTCATTAATTAATCTATGATAACATATTAAGGGTAGTTCCTAGAAAGTCATCCTATGTATCATCACAAATCACATTTTGTCATAAACAAGGTAAAAGAAACAATAAAGATGGATCAATTGCTAAGAAAAATACACTGACTGAGATGTTGAAAGATAAAAAGTATGCTTTCATTGCCTGATGGTAAATCAAAATCTGTTCCTTTGTCAAAACAAATAATAAATCAAGTTTCTCCTTTAACCACCGTTCATGTCTATTTTCTCTTTACAACACCGTTGAAAATGCTCCCATTTTAATTTGTCTTTTAGTTTGAATCCTGTCTTTTGACAAGCTACGCCTGCACACATAAGATGCATCATCTTTAATATTACCAACAGATTAAAAAGAAAATGCTTGCCAACTGAAGCCACGACTGTAACAAGGCAATATGAGATACCGGCCTTACCTTCACATATGGAAAATAATGGAATTAATTGTCAATCTTCATCCTACAGACCTAAATTAAACTTACATACATCTCCACCAAGGAGATCCAGCCTCGTAAAAATGTTCACCATCATCCCATGAAATTTGACATGCTTGAAGACCAATTGCAACACTTGGCTCCTTTCCATGCCATGAAACCCATTCCATAATAGCCATTTCCTTACCATTTTCAGCGGAATATATTTTTGGGCATTTGCCAAAGGGATTAAGTCCAGGACTACACATCTCTGCAATGGCAGCTGGCATGTACATTGAGTCACCCACAATTGGTGCACCACAAGCAGCCAATTGTGCCCGTACCTGCATCATACATTTCATTATTGTTAAGACGTTAATTTCCTCTTATAGCTAGAAAGTAGAAGTCATTTTTCATTTTAACTCTCCCTTTGCAATAGAATCTTATGAAATAACATAGTTATGATTGAAAGTTGCAGACACCATTTTTACATGCTACTCATGGTTTTATTACTTGGATCAAAGAATTGAAACTCAAGCCATTAGAATAAGCGTACTACTTTCTTTTAATGTTTCCTACTTTCAGCATAATGTTACCATCGAGTCACCCACTTTCTTCTGTTTTCAAAGATAAACCTTGTTAAATATTTTGAATAAACTCCCAAACCCTACACTACCGAAATTCTGCTTTTGATATTTTAAACTTCAGAATAATGAGTCTTCCCTCATTAAGTCAAAAGGTCGCATTAACTGACATGCTAAAAATTAAACGCATACATAAGGAAGTATAGGGAAAAGTAATTGCAAGCATAACCACCATTTTACTCTGCCTAAAAGTGAAGAAATGAAATTTTAAAAAACACAGAAGAAAATTCTAAAATGTATGACTTAATAACCATAAATCAAAATAAAAATCAGAAACCAGAAAAAGTTCGCAACAATGGGACAGCCTAAGCACCTGATGAGTCCGACCAGTCAACAGGTTGATTTTACACTCATATGCATAATCTTTCAAGGGCCATCCAGAGTCTTCAATACAATATTTCTCTTCAATAGCAGTATCTGGCCAGGGAACCTTCTTACATTCCATAACCTCAAGTTGACATAGGTGCCATCCTCTAATAAAATCTGTATGTCATAAAACTTTTGGGTTGATTCCATGTTTCATAGCCAGATAAGATGGAAAGAGTTCTTGTTTAACCACAGAAATTCCAAAAGAATGTCTTAAGCAAGTGAACTTGTGAAGTTAATTTCCTGTTACATGACCTATCACATTACAGTAGGTATAAGATAAAAGTTTTGAAGGGAATATCTGATGGACCATACAATACTTTTGAAGGGAATATATGATGGACTATACAATAAGTTAATAAATAAACTCAGAAAAGAATCACCACTTAAAAGAAAAAGAAAATTATCCAAATTTTTATGTTGTGTCATGAGAACGTAGAGGCCTATAATTTCCATATCCAGATATTTGTTTACTTCTTCAGAGCTTATCTCTTGTTAAAATACATGCCAAGGGTCTCAAGTCTACTGAAGAATTTACCAGCATAGAGTACAGGTCCACCAAACTTCAAGGTTATAAAAGAAAACACTTCAAAGTTGTGACCAATTTCCAATAATCATTGCAAAGCTTGGAGTTCTTACCTTCTGAAACAAGTCTTGGAGCCATATTAATTGGACGCATATAGTGTGTAATTATTCCAACTGGCACAGGAGCAGCAGCCAGAGCAAGATAAAGCTTCTTCACTTTTTTTTCCTAGTGCAAGATAAAACATATAACTTCAAGGTAAAGAACACTGGGGGATGAAAATAAAACGAAATAATACAAAGAAATAAATGAACAGTTTGTGTCATACTTTATTGAATATTAAGGGCAAACCCTAAAGAGCACAGTTTGATACAATGAGTTGTTACACAGTGCCCTTTTGCGAGAAAGACATCAAAGAAATCAATTTAGGAATTGAAATTAAAACTTACTCTGATTTTTCCATGGAAAACGGAGCAGTACTCTTTAGTCCTAGCTAACACAACACTGCAGAAGAATTATTGACCAAAAATGATTTTTTATATTGATAACAATAATGTAAAACAACAGTTAAAATTCTACAGGATCACAATACCAGCCCTCTGTACAATTATCAATTTGATGGGTGGTCCTAAGTGGACTAGTCAACTCCAAGGCACGAGTTGCGAATGTTGCACAACTTTCTTCTATGTTGTCTGTAGTGCCTCCTACCTTATCAAGGTTGATAAAAATCATAAATGCAATAAGCAATATTTGACAAGACAGAAAAGCAATTACAAACTCACAAAAAAAATATAAATTTAAACATCTTCAGAAAGTCAGGCCTTCCTTTAAGTAATTATGCAATCAATGTCACAAAAAAATTATTTGCACATATCAAAGCATAAAAGAGAGAAAATTATATGTTGCTTCTAACTCTAGTAGAAACTTATCACATTGTTTGCTTAAGATAAGAGTAATATTAACTACCAAAGTTCCCTACTACCATACTACTCATCTTGCATAACATTGTTGAGAGCAGCATGCATCAGAACAGATTAGTAGATTGATTACATACTGATGTCCCAGCAGGCTTGTCCAAAACCACATAGGATTGGGCCACTGCTAAAATTCTTGATTTCCAGTCAATTTCATAGCACCTGAACAAAATTCAGATGTTAAAATTTATAATGCCAATCAAAAAGAAAAAGGCCTATTATACAGTGTGTTCTACCTTGGGAAGCGTTTTGGGTGTACATGCACACGTAAGTACGTTCCAGCTTCAACAAATTGGTCAACATGAGTTACACGAAAAGTTTTTTGTGCTTCTCGTACTGTTTTCCCCTTGATAGAACGTCTCTTACTGAGAACTGATGGATCTGTTACTTCTTTAAATATTCTAATCTGCTCCGGGGTTGCACTTGGAGGAGGCTGTGGGCATACAAGGGCATAATAAACAGCTCCAAAATGGATGAGATCTGCAACAAATCTTCAAAGAATGACATATTACTCCATCCCGATTAATAATAGGTAAGCATCAAAATCTAAAAACCATAAGCCTCAACATAATTTAAGACTAATAAAATCATAACAAAGCAGCACTTACAGAGGAGGAAGATCCAGTGCTCTACAGATGTATTCCAGAACAGGTCCTCCTTCAGACACAACTAAGTGTTCAACTCTTGGTGGACTATTTTGTGAGGGACATGGAAGCAAACGATGATATTCAGGATAGCTGAAACAACATAATTTTAAAGTCACTGACCTAAAACATTACTCACTAATAAATAAAATAAAGATAAATACATACAAGTTTTATCACGACGAAGTGGTAATACAAGCAAGAAAGACAAGCTTAATACATAATGTGTGTAACAGAGCGGCTTCAGATGCCCCAGGAAATCATATCATAGAGCTATGAGAAGTTGCTAATGTGAAGCCCTGTGATAATATGTTGGGAAGAATGCATAAACCTCTCTTTTGAGTTCACATTTTTCACTGTGCTTAGTTAACACTAATATTATTATTTATGGATTTCACAAAAGTACAACATTGAATTACACATATATACCCCAAACTATTAAACGTGGTAAATAATCTTCAGTTCTGAAAACAACATGAAACGCCAAGGAATTCCACAACACAACCAAAATGAACAAAAAGTACTAATTCACATAGCAACGACAGTTATCAAAAGATAAAATTCCAAACTTCACTTTCTTTCTTTCTTTTCCCTCCCCTTTCTCAGCAACCAAACAACGTGAAAGCTACAAAGTTAACAAATTTCGTTCACAGAAACAAAAAGTTAAAAATTTTTACCTAGAAATGAAACAAAAAGGTGAAATTTAGAGTACCCGTTTAAAGAAGAAGTTGCAGTTGGAGTGGCAACATTGAGTTTCGCGGATTCAAAGGTTAACGACCTCTTACTTGAACATAAATGCACCACAACGTTGTTGCGATGGTTCTTCTTGAGACGAGAAACATGGAGTGGTGCCATCGTACGCAAGAGGGACAAGGGTGCACCTCTCCGGCAACTGTTCGTGAAGATTGAAGAGAAAGTCAGTGTCACCGAACCCATCTTCATTGCTGCTCTGGTGCCACGCATTAAGAGGATACTTATGTTTTAGATATGTGTTCGAGTTGGGTCGGGTTTCGACATGATCCAATCCTATGCTAATGTGGGCTTGCAATCTTGTGAGAAGTCGGCCCACCCGAAAACTAGGCATTAGGCCCAAATTAAATATTATTGTGAAAATTTGTTTATTTGTAAAAAATATAAATCTCTAATTTTTAGAAAATGTGTTTAGAAACAAACATAATTAGTTAGATAATTGTCTTTTTTTTAAATGTTTTGAAATTATAAATAAACGTACCTTAAGTTTGATAGAACAAAGATTTTCGATTATTGATCCTTCTAAAGTTTTAAACTTAATTTTCTTTCTCCTTGATTGAGATAGTAATTATCAATCAAGTAATCAGTTATACATAAATGGACTGATGAATCTAACAGCTCAGTTATATAATTTCTTCAGAAGACTTATATATTGACATGAATAACCAATATATATATATGGTTTCCTTCTTATTGTCATAAAATAACATGCATATTAAGATAAAATATGTCTCTTCCATTTTCCAATTATATATATAACTATGTATAGTATACTGCAAGGAAACAATTTAAATGATATACATCCATAATCATTATTCAATCTCATCTTGTAAAGTCTTATTTATGGTACATCTATGGTATGAAACTATATCTGGACGCTAATATAATGTGACCATAACACAGGATTTAAGCTTCTATTTCTATTATAGAGGCACAACTGATGATAATGGTATCAATTACAAGCCTCAAAGTACTAAACTAGACATTCAGTCTGAAGATATAGCCAAGAATCTTGGATTTTCCCCACATTATTGAAACTGCCATCAATCCACCAACCAGTACTCTTGCACAAGACCTTGGAATGGGAGCCTTTCCGAGTGCAGCTCCAATTGTTCCCAACGCCACCCATGACCAAGAAGCTGCAATGATGGCAATGGAATATCTTGCATGCTGATCCCTTATGAACACAGTTGCTAGCAATGGCACTGTGCCCCAGAACAAATATGCGAGAGAAGATGCCACCGCCACCTGAGTTGCGCTTGGGACCACGCACACTTGGGAACCTCGTCCCATTTCCAGGTCCTTTTTTGCTTGAAATGCTATCGTGTCAACTTGGGTATAGAGAGAAACAAGTTCTACAATCGCCATTCTCAAAGATCCAACAATTAAACCCAGTAAGCCTGTGATGAGCATAGCCTTATGATCACTTGCACCAGTACTTTTCTTTGTAACCATTTCTGCACCCATCATCAATGATGTTGTGAAAACTAACCCTTCCATGCCTCCCAAGACAACGGCCCTGAGCCATTGCGCCCTTTGAGAGTAATCAAAATATTTCTCTTGAGTTCCCATGACAGACATTATTCTAAGTGAAACTTAATCTAACTGTTCTATGCTAGCTACGATCTAATCTATACTTGAATGATAAGGGCAATGAAAAATATAGGAAACTATTATCACTTATGTGTTATATAAGCAGCACTGAGAGGTATTTATAGACAAAGGCTGATCATTTGACAGTAAACATCAAATCATTTTCTTCATCCAAGAAGCTTATACCTGACTTTCTGATGGAGGTAGCTGCCATAGCATAGGATTGACAAGAAATTAGCTATGCAACAGTAGATATGTTTAAACTGATTATAGCAATTTGGCTGGTGTACTTATTAGGAAATATGATAATTGAGATGCGCCAGACAGCATGAAAAAAGAAAAACACTTCCATAACCTATGAATTCTCACAACTGTTGTCTTAGGTGACTAGCATTATTAATTAAAGTTTACTAAAATATAACAAACAAAAGCCAAGTAACCTTCTTTCAAGGTAATGCATGTAAACTACAGTTAAATGGTCGTCCTGAATTGCTGTTTGTTGTCTATTACTTATATATAAGTTCTGATTTTTTTTTTGTTCAATTTCGTGAAAAAAAAAAAATTGAATCATATTGGAATATTTATTTCGAAATTAGTGAATGCACAGGTACTTGGTCTTGTTAACTATCAACAAAGCAATGACTAAATGTGAAGTGGGAAGAGCATCGAAAGTGTACTTAAACGAGACACCCAATCTTGAGAATTGGAGAGATCTTAAAATTGTGTCGCCAACGCAAGTCCACTACTGCCTTTGACTACCGTGGCCACGGATGTAGCACATCATGTGACTTCATGGGCGCACTTATGTTTTTCACACTTATTTTATTTGGAAAGAATAGCTTGGGATAGGGCAATTACAGCCGACCCGCTTTTATTTATATTGACGAACATTAAAGCCCCACGAGTTTTTTAAAACATCATGGAACCCCTAACCGTTAGTCTAAGTTTTGACGTATCTAAGATAACAAATTCATTTAATTTTTTAACATCGAAACAACAAATTCAACTTATCAAAAAACAAAAAATTGTAAGCACTCCAAAACACAATCCAAATCAAACACGAGTAATAGAAGGACAACAACGTTTTCTGGCTTCATTTTCATTGATTTCGAGTCTTATCTTTGCAGTTTCAATTTCATTGATTCTGACTGTTATAGAAAAAATAATTATGGATTCTCAAATCTCTTCAACTTCTTTACATTAACTATAGGTGAGTATTCATTCTAGAAAATCTCATTCAAACTAAAAGAGAAAGAATCGGGTGTTGCTCAACAATTAATCACTGCCTGTGTCCAGCCCAAACAATCCACTACACAACAACAAATCATATCCAGCCGCATATTGCCCACCCATGCCACATCTCCTCTCAATCCAGTCATCAGAGATAAACACCAACCACCGCTTACCCAACGCCAATGGCAGCCCATTAGATCCAATCACCGAGCTGAATGGCAACACCCAATGCATGCATGCATAGTGGCTGATGAAACGCCAAACTAAAAACAATATAAGCAAGCTTCACTCAAAGCCATAAAAGAAAGAACATTTAAAAACTTCATTTTTATCTCATGCTCCTTCGTTTGCAAAGACAAGAAAACTAAGTAAAATTCACATATTTATCATGCTTTTAAGACCCAAAAAAGCAAGTTCCACTCAAACCAAACCAGGAACAAGCTGCTCAACTTGTGCAGCAAAATAATAAATTTTTTAATTTTATTCTAAGTAAAGGAAGATTTTTTTTTAATAATTTCTTTTATCTATTATCATTTTGTATCCATTTAATGATATTTTGTTAACCTAAGTTGTATGAAATTGGTTATATTAGATGGTTGTATATATAGAATTACTCTTAGAAAAACTATATAAAAAATGCAATTTTTTAGTATTATTAACTAATTAAATCCTAATTTTCTTAATGTACTAAGTGTCAAGTTGCCGAACCTATTGGACACGTTGTTTGATACTTATCAAGTATTGCTAAGAAACTAAATAAATATCAAAGTAAGTTATCAAATTGTCGAGTAAAACCACTCAACAATTAGATAACTCAACACATAAGTGGATGCATGAGAGGGCTAGCCAAGGTGGTATTTGAGAAAAAAAATTACAACCAGTTTGGGATGGTTTCCGCTGTAAAAATAGAATAATATAAGATGTTTAAGAATACTTTTGAAACTGCTTTGAAAATAAGTTGTTGTTTAAATAATTTGGTTTTATAAGGAATTATAAAAGTTAAAGGTTTCTTACTTTTGGATGATTGCTTGTGCTTCTAAAACATAAAAAGTTATATTTTTTTTCCTTATAAAAAATTTAAAAGTATAAAATTGTTCTTATGTATTTACAACCTATAAAATTGTATTAATTTTTATCAATTATTGAATTAATTTTATTTTTATTATACTATTGATATACTATATTAAACATATTTTTTTACAATCAATATTTATTGAATTTAATAAATATATTTCATAGTTATAAATTTATTTTATTTTACATATATTTATTAATATGCTTTTATAAATTTTAAATTATTTTATAGATATATATCTATTTTGAAATTATAATATTAATTTTTGATATTAAATTAAATTAAAAAAAAACTTTGATTGATTATACAATTCATATATTATTCCTTTAATTAAGTTTTTGAAACATTATAAATATTATTTATATAAAATTTTAAATTATTGTATAGAAATTATTATAAATAATTTATTATAAAAATTAATAGTTAAATAATGTAAAAGTATAGTACACATGTCTATTTTAATCATTTACATATAATAAAAGCAAAAACAATAGCAACTCCAAATACTTTTATCCTACTTAAAAAAAAAAAAAAACAAAATAACTTATTATATAAGCTACTTATTTCTCTAACAAAGTAAAAACTACTTATTTATAAAGCAACTATCATTCTAAACTGATCCTTAATGTAACTACGAAAAATACTCTGAATATATATAAAGAATTGGCTACACCACATTAGGTGTACCGATATTTTGTTATAATAGTAAAAAATGAATATATAAAAGTTAAAAAATATTACAAAAAACTTGGAAATCCCAACTTCCAATTCACATAAAAAGTTGGATATAAACATTTTAAAATTTTTTATAATTATTTTTAATTTTTATATAAAACTGATGTACTAATCCATATGCAATTATCAATTGTTAAAGTCTTTCTTATGACAAAACTTTTCAACGCAATGTCTTTTGTAAACAACATTACAGTAATTAACATAAGACATACAAGTTATATAGGAGGCATAAACTAATAAATATTTATTCCTCAATCAATAGCGATTGCAACTGGATTGATCAAGCCATGCATGTACTTGGGAGACCATCATCGGTTTAATGGTCAAATCATATCGCAATTTGTGTAGGCCCCATCTTGCTTAACTATTGTCAATATGCTTGTCATCATATCAACGTTGATTTGCTAACTATATATGTATAATAATAAATTGATTACCAATTTGTAATGTTGAGTAGTATCGTGTAGCATTTAATGTTCTAAAGAGCTTTGGGCTTTCGCTGTCACAAGCCACAAGTGAAGGTGTGACCCTCTTCTTTTAACTATATTAATGGGGTATTTACTCTCAACCCCAACCCCAACC